>WSTI01000080.1:0-13296 GCA_019616915.1 Ceratobasidium sp. 423
TGCCTTCCGCGACCCCTTGTATTCGGTGTACCAGGCGTGACTCGCTGGGGTGTGGAGTGGCACATCTCATGAGCGGTTCGCTGACCAGGGGCTGAAGGGATCGAGCTGTTTATACTTTTACCCCTTCCATTCCAAGTTTACTCTTTCTTTTTTCGTTTTCGTTTTCATTTCTGTTTATTTTTCTTATTTTTTGTCGGGGAGGGGCCCCAGGCCCCTCCTTCCCTTTTCTCCCTCTTTCTCTCTTTCTCTGTAATATTTTCTGGAAAGAGACAGTACTGAGTGAGGATTCTCACACCCATAGGTTCGCCTCCATCGAGCCGATACATGACGAATCTCGAATGGCTCTGAACTAGGCAAGTCTTTTCTGTCGCTAGTCTTCAGCGGTCAATGCTTACACATTGCTCCCAGACTTTACAATGATTTAACATAAGTCGCTCTTGGATTTAGACAACACAGTGATGTACTTTAGGAGAGATATGAACTTGAGCCATAATTGATAGACCACCTACCCTTTTTGCTTCGTCGTAAATGAGATCATATTATAGCACTACGGTTTCGGCTCTCAACGAGACTCTGGATTTTTGGGGGAAATTACCTTGTAGAATCCCTGGGGTTCTCGGCGCTTAGCCCAGAACCGACAGGTAACAACCACCTTCCGCCTCTTCCAGTGAAACTCATTCAAGGATGAATACTTCGGGACAACGACAATCCAGTATCTGGTCTTCGAGCTCCAGTGCGAAACAGATATACGCCCTTGGAGAAGTAGAAAAGGTTCATTTCTAGTTCTAGCACACATCAAGTCTTACCGACATTGTTCGATCGCATCCAGGATATTGCTCGATTACTTCATATCGCGGCCACCGCATTATCACTTCTCACAGTACCCCAGGCAGATCCTATTGAAAATTCGAACGGTGACCAGCTCCCCGACGGCGAAGAGCGTGCAGAAATGTTTGTACAGGAAGCAACCAAATATTACGAGACTCTCGAGGTATGTTAAAGTTTCCCATTGGGGTTCTTTAATTACCATCTCTATCTTAGTCGGTGCAGAAAGGCCTGAGGAAAGCGATAGTGAACTTACGAGAAGCCCGCATATCATCCGCGGCCATTGCTCCTAGTAGCGTACAGGCTGCTTTACTGGCTCCTGGCGTCAATACCGAAGACTTGCCTGAAGGTGAAAATCTACACTACGCGCTTCAAGAAAGTCTTGTCGAAAGTGAGGCTTGGGTTGCATTGGCACAAACTGCTGAAGCGCTTCAAGCTCGACAGTCGTAGTTCCGCATCTTACGAAAGGATTCGAATGTATAGTATTACTACAATAATGGTACCACGCGTAATGACAGTTTAAGCGTTCCTCTTGGCTACATTATTACCTCAACCTCAAGATACATCCCGCGTCCAACCCCGCAGTCTCGGAGTAGTTGGTTCTGCCCCATCGGGTGAACTTGGCGACCCTCTCGGCGAAAACATCCGACTATCTCTCGGGACGTTAATTTCCCAATAATACCCGTCACATCTAGGATCGAAGTATTCGTGGTGCATGCTGTGGTCGGTCACATCATTTTATTGTTTGGCATTGGGTGGCTGGTGGAACTCACGAATCAATGCCCACTCGAAGGGCGAACCTCCTGCAGCGGATATCCTGACCGGTTCCAAATGTGCTCCGCACGATTCTAGGACCCATATGATTGAGGATGGATTCCGATTATTCGTCAAGGGCGAAATCTTTAATATATCCGTAACGCAAACGTCCTCCGGAATCTCCATCACAAAATTTCCTTCATTGAGGCGTGATATCTTGCTTGGGTGGGTTGGGTGAGAGCTCGCCAGTCTCAGTTCTCCTATAGTTGTCGTTCCAAGAAGACCTAAAGAGGATAATTAGCTCTCGGTTGGGTTATGCTCTATTTCAGACTTGACTAGAACGTACCAAAGAATTCCGAGAGAAGAACTCCAGACGCCATATTTCCCGAATAATATCGTACCTCAACATGTTTTAGACCACGTGGTGAGGTTAGAGGGAGTCTTGAGTCGCGACGAGCTTCCAGCACGCAGTCGAGCTGGGTTGCTGGTAGAATAGTTCGAGCGGCCTCGGGTTGTCTCGGGGTACCTTTGCGACCGCGCTCTGGAGAAGGTCTACCTGCATTTCCACCTTAGGTTTGAATGAGTGACTATATGCTACTATATATTGCGAGGGCCACCGATATTACCATTGGGCACACCTTTGGTGGGTGACTTTGAGTTGTCGGACTTGCATTCCGGAGGGCTTGATGCAAGCATCGCAGTGTTTTTGGCACGTACGGGTTTGGAGAGACTCATTCGTCGTGCTTTGATCGAATATAACGTCCCCATACTAGGTATCGATATCCGAACGGCGGCTATTTTTTGGAATCCCAACTTATTCATCCACGACCTCCGACGTTGAGTTTGCGGCGCGGTCGTATCCGAATATCTTTTAGGACCACCCCTATCTATCCGCTCTCGAGTAATTGGTCGGGACTTGGATGCCGCGGGGGGAGCAGGCACCGCACGACGTGTACCCGGAGAACTTGCGCCATGGTAGGTATGACTGGTCATCGAAGTCTGGCTTGCGCCGTGGGCGGGGACATTAAAGGTCGGTGATCGTGAGAGCGTCTTCAAAGGGACTTGAGGTCTGTATTTCGTATGGTGATAGAATGACTTACTCTGACCATCTCCAGGACTTCGTCAATTATCTCCCCTTGAGTGGTTAGTTCACTCTGCACTGATTCAGCAACTTGGAGCAAGTTATCGTGGTCACGTTGTCTAGCCCGCTCGTTCTCCTGCTGCAAATTCCGTTGATCCAACCCTTGTTCGATCTGAAACAAGCTGAATTCGGATAAGCATCGACGATATAGTGAGAAACATACGTTAAACAGAAACATTAAATCTGTCAGGCAACGATGACAATGTTCAATGTGAATTGCGTCGTGGTCAGCATCCAAGAGGGCTCTCAACCAATTCTTATGGCCAATTTGACGAATAACCTGTAGAAACCGAAGTTCACAGATGCACTTGCGTAATACTTTCCGAGGGGAATATTATACCTGCGCTGTGGTCTCAAATGCCCTACCCCACGCATCAGCATCACAGGAGGACTCTAGCTTATTGAGTTATTCTTGCTCACGATAGGAGGGACCCTATCCTCTCAGTTATCATCTCCTCTCCTTGCGCTTGATGACTAGCGAGCAACTAGGGATATGTATTAATGCGGCTAGTAACGCCGTATTGCAGACCACCTCTGCTCACCTTGAGTTCCTCCATCACAATCTCCGCCCGATGAACTAGGGCAGTGCAATTTTCCCTGTCTGGGAATCGACACGGGTCAAAAACCAGTAGAAGGAAGGTCCTTCCTATGAACTTACTGGACTTGACATCTCTGAAATAGACCCAGATGTGTAGTGCGCGGTATTGAACAAGAATAACATCTATTACTCACCTATGTGCCGCATAAACAATCTGCATCGCACCAAATGCAGTGCCCAATAAAGCCCCGGACATATCAAGCCTAGAAAGAATAAAAGAGTGTTTGTGAGAAATCTGGTATCCTCAGCCCCTGAGTACGGTGCTTGATCGTGGAGTCTTTTGTTTGTACCCTGATCAAAGCTTGGACTCAGAAGGGCGGGATTTGTTTGTAGGTCGCTGATGTAATAGTACCCGCACGTGATTATTCGGCGTGGCGGGAGGGACAACGACCACCATGGATTTCTCGGCACTTTCTTTCATACGGCCGCTACCGCAGGCCCAGCAACTCCTTGACGATGAATCCTCCTCCATGGACTCTATTACTCTTGGCCAACTCAAGTCCATGGTTGGGTCGCAAACGAAACAGCGCGTAAGCGCGATGCCACTATTCCTTGATGATATTATTGATTATTCCAATAAAAGCAACAACGCTTCGATTTTAGATACGAAGATGAAGACACCGTGTTCAACGAGATAGACGAATTCTTTTCATATGTGGAAGTCCCTCAGTACGCCGAGAATATGCGTGCTTGGCAAGGCTCTTTCAACGGAGGTACACTGATAAGAGGGTACTCGATTATTTTAATGACTAATGTCAGGCTTTACTAGAATGGACGAAAAGTTCCGTTTCGGATAGAAAGGCTCACATAGAGCTTTTACTCGAGAGCCTGGAACATCGGGATGCTGAGAAGCGGTTCGTTAATGCCAGGAGGCTTTTATACATCTTACAAGGTGAGTCCATACCTCAATGCGAATATATACAGGCAATAGCTTTAAATACCAGGCACCTTTGCGGAAACCACGTCCCCGGAGCACCAGCTACATTGGATTATTGACAACGCGAAGTTAGTCCGCAACGCGGATGGCCTAAGTCGGATAGTGGACGCAATCAAGATATCGAGCTCCAAGCATGACGTTCTGAGGTGTGATTTCATTCAATTGGGTATATCAGCTTGTACTTAATTGCGCGTTTGTTCGTCTCCCCTCAACCCATGGTATGCGCCCGCTATAGTAATATCTCGGAGTCGGACACCCGTCATCTCGGGATTTCGCAAGCGGAGAAGCAAGATTTTATCGAAGAAGTCAACACTGAACTATCAATGTACTACGCTATACTCTACTTTATGGTCGAAGTTATGAAGGGAGATGAAGATTTCGGGGATGAGCTAAGTACGCAGAGCCGACCCCTGCCTCGCTTGCATGCTTATATATCGTCAGTGAGCTTGGATCCACCACTCCCTATTTATTTATTCAGCCTAGTTGCTTCACTTAAAGAAAAGAGTTTGCGAGGATACCCGGTTAAAAAGGTACGTACCCCTCCGGTGGGCATACCATATAAACTGAAATCGCACAGCTCTTGCTAGTATTGTGGAAAAGTCTCTTGACATGCCTCGGCGGTATCCGGGAACTCAGTCACGTTAAACAGCTTGGTCGGGAGCTAGCTGGGCTAACTGAAATGGTTCAAGGTAGGATTTCTCGTATTTCGAGCCCTAAATACCCAGTTCTGAGTATCTCGCAGATCAGGCTATCAAGTCCACGCCTATTGACTTTAATACTTTCCGACAAGAATCAGCCGTTAAATACCCCACATTCGTACCCGAAGCTCCTGCCTCGGACAAAGAGCTCACTACTGAGCGACTCGCTACTGCGCTTTCACCTATTCCAGTCCGTCCACCATACCACCAGACTCATGGCGACCAACAACATCCGAACCAACCTGGTCCTCCCATGCACGACCCCATGCAAATGAATATGGGGACTGGAATGGGCATCGGCACACCGGCACCTTCTCCCCCTCCCCATCTTCAGAACCTTAATCCGAACCAGAATCCTAACCTGCAAAATCCGAAGCAGAAAAAGCTACAGTTCCAGACCGACCAAACCAAACCGTTTGTATTTCCGTTCAGTCGATCTACCGGAACCATCCCGGTCGCTGTAGAAGAAGCGGAAAGGCTTTACAAGAAACATATGCACGTTAGCCTGGCTCTATGGCAAATGTGGGAAGTAAGGGAAGCCTGTTGGAGAGAGGAAACAGGCGTGGATGAAACGGTTGCGCTCGGAGATAGTGGGACTTCGAATATCAAGAACGTAGTTTCAACAGGCGTAGGTGGAGAGAAGGGAAGTGGAATTGGTGTCGGTGTGAGTGGAGCCGGTGTTGGTGTCGGTGTCGGTGCCCCGAATGCATTTCGCAAGTCCGATGACGCAGTTGAGAGCACATCCGGGCTGAGCGACGTCAAGAAACTGGAGGCTTTGATCGAGGAGGTTGAACAAGCTCTCAACGCAGGTGCAGAATCTGGTGGGAAGGAACGAAGGAAGTTAAGAGAGAAAAAACAAGATTTGATACGTCTCCGGCGCGTTGAGACGATTTATGCAAGTGCCATTGTTATCATCCGAGTTTCATCTGGACTAACTTTTCACTAGTCCGCCATTCTACCACTCTTGCAACCTTGCGTCATCGTCCTGCTTAAGTTGCTCCTTGCGACTGTCACCGCAACCGGGGCACCTCCACCTAGTGCATCCCAGTCTGGATTCGGTGTTCAAGGTGGGCATTAGTGCGTTCCCACTTCATATCAGTTAGTCCCACCCGTTTCCACAGAAATGCCCCCGCAACCACCGCCCTCCCCTGAAGAAATTGACGTCATGCGCCACCGCGAGATCACGAGCAAGGCCGTCTCTGCTATTCTGATGCTCACATTGAAGTGGTTCAAAGCGTCGCGTACGTTATGTGTTTCGAACCGCGTATGGGGGCTGACTAAATGCGCCAAAATACTAGATATAATGAAGTTTCATCATCTTGGGCAATTATTGCTGGATAGTAACTGCATCTTGCTTGTGTTGAAAATGTTCGGCATGCAAGAAGTTTCCAACGTGATCGTTGCCAAAAATGAGATTCCGGGACTCAAGTGGGTATATGCAGACCACTTATTCCTTGATTCTATTAGGTTATCGCTGCACACTAATATTCCCTATATAGCTTTTTCCGTTTCTGCCACCTCAATTTTTCTCGTACTCCTCACAGTGATAGGCTCGAGGAACCAGCAGCACCTCCGCCTCGCATCGAAGACGATGTAGAGTTAATCACTGATTTCTCATGGCGTAACTTCTTCGCAAACATTAACTTTGTGAAGATCGTGCAGAAGCTCAGTAAAAGGCGAAGTCATCGAATTTGGTTGTTGGTCCAATACAAGAGTTCGGTACGTCCTCTGATCCTGATCAAGTTCAGGAGCCAGTGGCTGACAGTCATACATAGGCAATCTTGAAACGAATTCTGAAGGTTTCTCATCCAATTCTTCAACTTCATGTCTTGAAATTGTTAAAGAGTCAAGTTCCCTACTGTGGGCGCAAGTGGAGGCAATGTACGTCCGGCTCAACTATCACCCTCGGCTGAAATACTGAGAAACCGTCGCTGTGTAGCGAATATGAAGGTTATTACCCTGATCTACTTACATTGTCGCCCGGACCTACGGGATGAATGGTTATCGGGAACCGAGGTGGACGATGTGGTTGATGCCATGGTGGGTGTCTCGGACGTTCGTTCCAGGAGCGGATAATAAAACTTGGTTGTGTGCAGGTCCAGGAGCAAGCGTTAAGGACATTGGTCAAGTTTTGTGCGCAACCTAATCATTCCTGAAGAGATACCACTGACGCGCAACACTTCTCTTAGACAACACCAAACGCTACGGTGCCGCAGCTGCCGTCCCACCGTCTCAGCAACATCGCCGTAATTCGAGCCAGTCAGCGCCCACTCTGGATGCGTTGGGGGTAGCAGGGGCTGACATGCCCCGACCCCACGGGACGCCGAATACTCCAGCTGAAGCAGACGTTTTTCCTCCTCTTAAATCGCGCGTTGCAGACCCTTCGCATTTCTTGCCCTTTATTCCCGAGGATGCAGCATTCGAAGCTGAATACGAGGAATACCTGTCCGATCTTGGAGAGCAGGATAACTACCAAACCGAGGCTGCGGACGCGTTAATCCCTCCGCACTCTATAGTTGAGCAACGTGAAAGTGGCGGGGACGAAATTGGCGGCGTGTCGGCGTGGAAACAATTGTCGAAGATGTCGTCTGCAGCGGAGGCCGGGTTGGCGGATGGAATCAGTGATTCAGAGAGTATTGGGTCGATCAACATTTTGGGTGATGAGACAAGGAGCGAAAGTGACATCTCTGAAGCGGATTCAGCGGACGAAAACACTAATAATTGGGCGGTGAGCTGAGGTTGCAATTTGTTGTTGGCATCTGACCAAGCTTGCCATGGTAGCATATGAGCCCGAAGACGCTACAGGCAATGGCCAAGTCGCCCATGGGCAGACGCTCTAGTTCGGGCTCCGGTTTGAGACCAGTCCTGCCATTTGGGTTAGACGATGGATCTGCCATCACCGAGGACATTGAACTCCCAACCGGCCCGGTGCCACGATCAGGCACGCTGGGTGAGGGCGAAGGCGTCGATGAGGTTGAGGTAAGCACCCAACTTTGGGGAAGAAGCAGAAGACTGAATGCATCATATCACAGTATCTGTATGGGGAATAGATGGAGGTGGCTATGACTAAACTCTAGGGACTACTAGCCATGTGTTTACATTTGTTATAAGAATAAGAGGTGGTTGTGTACTTGCAAGTGGCGTGGGCTGCACGTGGGCGGCGGCCAAAGTGTCACACACAGATGTCCGGGGCCAGAGGCCTGTGAGCTCGTCGTCCTTTCTTTTCATCCCCAATGGCCAGCAGCGAGCCCACAAGTGTACCACTTCAATTGGCGCCACCTACATCGCCTCCTCCTTCTACGTCGGCCAATCCCGACTCGGCCGACGCGACCCCATCGGGAATAAGCCCTCCCCCGAAAAAGAAACTCAAGCGTAACAGGATCACGTTGTAAGTCGATGAGAGGTTGAAGTAGACCTGAGATTAATTTGGCTAATTAATTGGAATAATCGGCATCACGTAGGAGTTGTACAGGTACATTCTAATTTACCTTAAAAGTGGTCCATTCCATTTATTCGTGATTTTTGCCTCCGCTAGAATGCCATCGCCGAAAGCAACAAGTATGTCCTTTGCAATCGATTATGTACGAGCTTAATATTAACTGAAAATAGTGCGATCGCGGGAATCCGTGTTCAAGATGGTAAGTTGTACACAAAAAAAACAAAGTCATGTACTTAGTTCAGTCACAGTGTAAAACGAGGCATGGCAGACCAATGCTTCATGGAGAGCCCTCCGGCTCCATCTCGCAAGTAAGCACGCGTGTCTATAACGCACTCAGTTCGAAACCACTGACCCATTGCAGGCCGTCGGTCATCGACACATCCGAGTCTGAGCGTCTTTCACAGAGGGTTGAACAGCTTGAAGCGCTTGTTCGTGCATCATATGGCCATGCCGGAGATCCCGCTACGATGTCGGTCGCAGATATGGCCGCCCTTCTCTCCAACACCCCACAGACTCCAGCTCAAGTTCCAGTAGTCCCTCCTAACTCACAGGAGCAGCATCCTCCCGAACGAGCTGTGCAAGATGCGGCAACGGCACTCGGTCAACTTTCTCAAGCCAACGGGGAGAACCCTCTTGCGGTTTTACTATCACAAGTGGGTGGATTTGATGGTACACTGCCCGACGATTGATCACACCTCTTTCCAGCTGGGGTCGGCCAAACCCTCTGCGGACGACCCGAACCCAGCGGATCCAGTCGCAAGCTTCCCAGCATCCCCGCATGTTACTGGTCAACTGGCCAGATACTTTTTTGAAGCATCTTCTATCCATTGGTATTGCGTTGCTGTCCACAAGCCCGTATTTTACGATGCCTATCTTGAGTTTTTCTCTGGGAGGCACCAGAATACACCAGACCTTGATTTCTGCGTGTTGTTGGCGGCTATGTGCGCTCTTACGCTGCAGTTTTGCGGGGACGCGGACGCACAGGTTAGTTTTATCGCCTTCCTCAGGATATGACTATTTATTCATGGGTTATCCCAAATTCTAGGCCATTCTAGTGGAAGGTGCAATGGATAAGGACAACCTTCGGCGCAAGATGTTTGAATTTGCGCGAACGATGCTAGCCCATAGCGAGCGCATTCAAGGCCCTACATTGGAGCGTATTACAGCCATGATTCTCATCGCCATCTACCTCGAGAATGAAGGTGTTGTCAACGAATATTATAGTACAATTGGTTCGCAATCTAAGTGCCATGATTTTACCCCCAACTGAGGCCGTTTGTCTTTGTAGGCTCCGCAATCCGAACTGCCCAATCTAGTAAGTGGTTTCTCGCCCCATTAAGTCGTATATTAATCGGGTCAATTCAATAGTGGGGATGCATCGCGACGGAGAAGGGAAATGGCATATGAATCCTGTCGAGGCAGAACAACGACGCAGACTATGGTGGATCTTGTACACTCACGACCGGTATGTTCTTTCAAATTCTTGTGGGGAGATCGACTGGAGTCGCGGATCTACAGGCTGCAGAACTTTGTGTTATGTCGACCATATGTGATTCACGACCAACACTGTGATTGTCGCTCGCCTTTAAATGCAGACCAGGTGTGTTCATGATAACTGATGGTTAGAAACGAGGAAACTTACGAAGTTATTGGTTTATAAGGCTGAACTTATCGAAGAGCGCGAACTTACCTCCCACCCACTTAACCAACCTACCGAACATAGTGCGTCCTGCTAGTAGCCAGCTTTATATGCGTTCATTTATTCGTTCATACCCCAGCATTTCAATTATTGCAGATATCCTGGTCTCAAGTT
Source organism: Ceratobasidium sp. 423 (assembly GCA_019616915.1). Lineage (NCBI taxonomy): Eukaryota > Fungi > Basidiomycota > Agaricomycetes > Cantharellales > Ceratobasidiaceae > Ceratobasidium > Ceratobasidium sp. 423. The sequence goes on from WSTI01000080.1 coordinate 10,208, forward strand.
CTTGGCCAGATATCTGACCACTGCTTCACCATCCTCACACCGTCTTATCGCACTGTACTTCACATGGAACACCAAATTCGCTTGTTCGAGTTAGCTCTTCCGACGGGGTTTAAACATGGGGCAACGGAGGGGAGCGTGAGGCCATATATCATGTTCCAGGTAGGTATCGCTTGTATATTGGAATTTGCGGAACGTTAACGTATCGGGCCGTGGTTCAGAGCCAACTTCTAGTTCTTCAAATACATCATGCCAAAGTTTTACTATTGGTATGTATTCATGTCAGCCTGATTCCGTGACTAACATAACGCTCCCGTAGCGCCCGTTCATATATAAGCGAGATGTTCTGCCCTATGAAGAGGAACACAGAGAACTCCAAGAAGCATTTGACCAGTATGCATGCGATGTTTGTATCCAAGTTTGGTGAGTACAAGGCTCTCAAGATCCAGGGCAGTCATTAACTTGAGAACATACAGCAAGCGACTTTTGGCATTCCAACAGATCATGCATTCGCAAATCCCGAGACATCAACTGCGCTGGTTCCTGTGTGTTATCTCTGTTTTCGATGCAGCCCGTAAGTGCCCTGGTTAGTAATGTTAGTGTCCCGAATAACCATGTGATTGCGTGGCAGTCACTCTCGCCTCCGTTCTGGTCCTCCAACCACACCACGCGCTTGCGGATGATATTGACTATTGGGTCCGTGCCGGCCAAAACCTTTTGCAGTCGATGGCATCCTTCCATCACGTCGCCTCCGAAAGCGTCAAGGCCCTCCACATGGTCCGGAATCGTGCGCTTGCCGCGCGTGGGCTCCCCACAGTAGAGGGGGACGGCCACAATCCCCCTCCGGTCTCGGTCAACGTCCCCACGCAACATTATAGCCACTCGCAAGCTCACAACTTGTTCGATCCACTAGTGAGCGCCGAGCTTGATCGGGCGCATAGGACTTTGGGGCAAAGTCAGACCCTCGTAGCCGACTCGCTGGGGCCAACAGAAATGAGTAATACCATTTGGGATACTATCCCCGCAACCATGTTCGATACTGGAGTGTTACCATCAAGTGTAGAGATGCTCAGCGGGGATTTCGATGCTGAGGAGCTGTTTGAGCGGTTCTTGTAAATGATAGGTTGAGGGTGGATTCCTGACCCATGGGATTGGGTGGCAAAATGAATAAACAAAAATAAAACCCGCAGCCGTGGGGCATCTTGTCCACACATCCGGTTGACTCCTATTTACCTGTACATACTTGGGGACATTTCTCACTACAATAATATACTGTACATCCTGCTTACCCTTTTCATTGTGCTATGCTCGCGTGAACGTGCAGAAGTCGGGCAATACAAGCGCCCAAGTGCCTATATACAACTAGTATGAGTGTCTATCTACGCTTTTTCTCGCAACCTGCCAATTCTGACATTTTACTGTGGCTAAATTTTGCTATAATCCGTGTTGTAACACGAGCGCGTGAGTATTTAGGCACTTATTTGTGCGATCATGACGGAGCCCGGCATAGGGTGATGTGGGGATACGGCAAGGGGTACGGGGATACCGGCGGCTCTATGTATGCATTATATTGACGTTTTTATGGGCTATATGCGCATTCATGTCTTGACTGGGGCCACCCAAAACGGCTACTTGCCGCAGTACTAGAATACCTAAATATGCCCAGGCACACTTTGCTAATGATTATTCACCCTCCGATGGCGTGGCTTTATAGCAAAAACGTCCCCGGGCATGCTGTGAACTTAGCTTCTCTTCCCGGTGTGAGCTCACCGCTGGCTCCCATTGGCCCGGCAACGTATCATTCTGCCCAAAAATACCACTTCTTGACCTTCTTTTCACACCTCACACCTCACCCCACGAACCCCGCGATGCCCAGAGCACAGTGTAACAGTGTATGTAATCGATAACGAATGCCTAGTATATGAGTATCTAGCCGAGAGGGGGCACAAACCAACTACTGGTCGCATCTCGCTCTTCCGCACGGACGTTAGCCCCCCTGGTCCGTTTGCTCTATCGTACTACCGTACTATCCTGCTGCCGCCAAGTCTCGATCAACGACCAGCCGTGGGGCCCCTCGCTAGTATACGGATTGACACTACCGATATGACAGACGCTACGCTTACACCCGCGCAAACAGCGCAGAAGATGTTTGAGTTGGCCTTGGCAAAGAACAGGCAAAGGGCCGATATTGTATTCTTCAAAGCAGTATGTTCGATTAGGAGCCGATCCGTTGTAACGAGACGAGCTGAAATATGGAAATAGTTTATTGCAGGGGTATTCCTATCATTTGGGGGCCTCTTGCACGTCATTGTGTCTGGAGGGTCAGCTGGCCTGACGAGTGCTAACCCAGGGCTGGTCAAAATCCTGGGTGGATTGGTGTTCCCAATCGGTCTCGTAATGTATGTGGCGAGCATATAGGACGAGTTAGCTGGCTGAATGATACTTCAGGATTGTTCTACAAGGGCAGGAGCTCCTAACGAGCAATATGATGGTGAGCGACCCGGTTTCAGACAGCTCCTATCCAGCTGAAGCCTTTCAAGACAGAGCCTATGCTCTTGGTCAAACGAGCTGCACCATGGTGGTCACTACCAGCGAATTGGATCTTGGGTGAGGAGCATGGGACATCTACTAGCCAGAGGTCTGAAACGCGAAATTTCAGTTTTGTTCGGAAATCTCACTGGGAGCCTTTTCTTTGCTGGAGTTCTCGTCAAGGGTGAGTCCAACTAGTCACCGTCTCTTGCTGCGGGTATGGGCTATGGGCTAATTGAATCATCAATAGCTTCGGGCGTCATTTCTGCGGAGCCTTACCCAACTTACGTGCGCAGTTTTGTGCTGTAAGCTCTTCCCCAATCGCTTCGTAAGCTTGATGCTAATTATATCCACCTTATCAAGTCACAAGGCGATGGATCCACATTGGCATCAAATCTTCTTGCGCGGAATCGGTTAGTCATGGGAATAATGTAATTCCATTGGGCCAAGTATTTAATCAGGGCCCGGGCCATTACTATTTTTAGGATGCAACTGGCTCGTCTGCATTGCTGTGTGGCAGGCCATGGCTGCGACTGATGTCATCTCCAAGGTTTGTGTATGCG
>WSTI01000081.1:0-15623 GCA_019616915.1 Ceratobasidium sp. 423
GGGCCTAAAAACCTTGGACCTCGGCCTTATTTGGTTTTATTTGGCTGCATACAGTGGGATAGGTGGTTTCCTCTACCTGGACGTTTGAGATACACTTTGCTTGATTGTTACGAGGTAAAAAGCTGATTGACACCTCTCTAGAATCGGCTGTACTGTTTTTGATAGCTAATATGTAGGATACTGGCTGAGAGAATGTACATGTAGCGGGTAAATCAACTCGCGCTCGTTCGTATGAGGTGCGACCATCATGTACGTGCATCCAGAGTGTTCGCACGCTCTGTCCACACAAAACGGTAAGCGCAGAATTTCGATATCAGCCCTCTCTGCCAAGATAAGTGCGATTTTGTCGATTTTGGTTCGTGTATTTATTCAATCAAGCTATCTACCGTTGTTTGAGCACTTGTATCAGTATCGACACTTACTCCCGGGTATCACATACTCAGTCTTATGCTCAAACCTGTCGTGTACAAGCAGCGCAGGAGGGGGCCATTTTGCTCCTATGAAGTGGTCACGTGCATGGTCATTTTTTTTAAATACATTTATAATGCGCTACATGAACACAAGGTCAAACCGCGCGGTCACAGCCGAGACGGGGCGTACAGGAGGGTAAAAAAAAGCGGGAGAGGGGCACGAAAAGAGCGGGCAAGCGGAGAAAGCAAAGGCGGAAAGGCAAAACACCAAAGACAAACGGACAGGGCGCCATGGGCGCGGGTAAGACTAAGAAACGAAGAGGACACACAAGGCCAAATCGATCCTACTTGATGAGAGCACGCGAATTTTTGAGGAAAGCAACGAGGGCCTTGATCCCACTTTTCACGTGCATGGTCAGAATGATCACATATGAATTGCCGAGTCCCAATGTTATGACGGTGGCAGTTTGCTACGAACCGCGCTCCGGTCACGTCACCAACTTGATCAATTTCTCCAAGGTAAGGACCCATCTCTAGAGTGCTCTAGAGCGCTCCAGAGCCATCTGGAGAGAATATCTCCGAGCTTCTCCGAAGCCCTCTAGAGCGCTTCAGAGATGGGTCACCGGATAAGATCCCTCTGAGGAGCTCGGGAGCAAAATCGGATTTAGTTGAGCACCATCAAACGTTGGGTAGAAAACACCCAAGTCAAGAAACCTCGCAACCACCAGGGACCTAAAAAGGAGAAGAAGGCCCCCGCCCGTGATAGCGATGTACCAATGCAGGCTATGTGAAAACTCGGGTCGTTCTCGCTTGTCGGGAAATGTTATGTTCGCGTTGTTGCGTCTTATTTGTTCTTGCGTTGCACAGCTCGTTTTCTGTCTTTGCTCTGCACGCGCTTGCTGTGTGCTTTGCTGCGTTACACCATTCCTGCTACACTGCCCTTTCTATGATTGGGCCTCCCTACTTTCCCCTGATGCTCGTTCAACCCCTAGTGTACCCCCTTTTTTTCTTTCACCTGTGCCTCTGGCCGTTTGGACTATGTCCACGAGCGGTTTGACCAATGTGCTCATGTAGCTCAGCTCGTTAAATACGCAACACACATATACTGAGTCACGTGATTTACTCCCCAGTCCAATTTCAAAACAACTGTTTCAGTCGGGGGGCAACACTCAAGATTCTGTTTGGGGGTGAAACAATGGATAAACTTGAAGTTCTAGAAAAGTGGGAGGCACAGGCCCCCATCCCATCGGTCCGATCGATTAGCGCATGTAAGCTATTCCATGCTCGTGTACATAGCCGTCTCACCTCCCACCGCACATCCGATATGGCCGTCGGGTACCACCATGTATGCGGATGTTAGGCATGGACTATTATAATGCATCATCGATACACACAATTAAGAAACTTTTAATCCATAGGATTTGAGCTGAAACTGTACGAGCACAAGGAAACGAGTCTCTAGGGAGGACGGCCACCTCCACAACTTTACTAGGGAATCCTTTGACTTGCAAGGGCTTAGCAGGCCCCCACGCTTCTTGGTATCGACCCCAAAATAGTAAGTCGCAGACAATATTCATAGGATGCATCACGGTGAATAAATACATAAATACGTAAATAAGCTTGAATAACCGATAGACCGGCCTTGGGTAACCAACCCGCTCCAAATCACCGCAAATAGGTTCTGAAAAATTGAGCAATGATAGGTAGGTCACCAAGTTCTATATTTCGGTATCCCTGGCGGCGTGAGCCACTGAACTTGAGAACAACAACGTTCCCTGCCCATGGGTACGAAATGTCTGTATGTAGGCGCATTATTCCTTCATTTGGAGCACTCCCATCGCCTCGGAAAGTCCCTCGAAAAAATATCGCATATGGGAAATTGAGCGCAGCTCCCCCAATGTCTCTAAGACAAAGTGCATATCCCGGACGGTCCCCAAGATTGAGTGCAGGATCAAACACCGGGTATGATCGAGACTGGTTCGAAGGTAGTGCGTACGTATTAATTACTACCTCGCGCTTTTGGGGTTCGCTTCGACCAGTAAGAAAAACAAGTCCCGACACCATATCGGTTTTGACGATTACTGCACCACGAGGCGGAGATGTGAGTGACGGAGCGCAATCTATATGGTGAAAAGGCCAGTCGATCTGTTGACAATCAACGGTGCAATATGCTTCAGTGTTGCAACTAGGAATATCGATTTCAGTATTTTGAACCATAAAAAGGAGTGTCCACCTACTTCAGGCAACGAAGCTCGGTCATCCTTTGGCAGACACGGCAAGGTCGGGATTGGTGGCTCATTCTGAAGATAATGAGGATACAGCTGATAATCGAGCAAGATAGAAATAACGGAATAGGAGTTGAAGCTTGGGTGCTCCCTACTGTAGAGAGGTCATGTATCGCTTCAATTTATAGGAATTGCTCCCCGGGCCCTCCGGGCCTATATTGACCAAGAGGCGCTCTTACTAAACAACTAGGTTTGCATCTGGCAATCGGATGACCCCCACGATCAGGATGCATGTCCGCGAAATGGCGCTACGAAAAACGCATATAATCCGGTTCCCCAACCCGCAACTCAATCAACTAAACTCAAAAGAACCCCGTTTCGGATTTGATGGAGGGTATCTCGGATAATGAATAGGGGGATGACTCTCCGGGAGCCCCATTTCGCCTAAAGATACTGCGCCAACAAACCTCGCAGCTAGAAAACGAATACAGTTTGGTAGTGCGGCAAGCACCGACTGACCAGCATGGATAGCTGGGACCGGAGGCAACCTTCATATGAAACCACATGAGTCAACAATACAGCAAATGACTGAGAGGTCCTCCATGTTTGGAACGTGCGCTTTCCGGCGAGTGATGGCCTCCATCAGTCAGGAATCCAGTATGACACAGGCAATTCGCCTCTCCGCCTCCCCCGCTCCCCCTCCAGATATGGGAATCCGGGATATATTGTTCCCGTCAGTATACTCCAACAGTGCCATGCATAACGACCAAGTATGGGGCGCCTCATAACCGCGACGAGCTGAGAGCGGCTCGGGTTCCCAGTCTCCCAGCCAGCCGAGTGGCGCTTGAGCTATTTCTACAACACAGTAGCCGGTGTGCATGAGATTTAGCTTTCTTTATAATAACTAGTGAATGTTAATGGCATTGGGCGCCTCTGGTTTGCGTCGATTTGTCCCAAAAATCCTACGATCGGCAATCCGTCCTATTTAGGATCCGCTAGAATCCGTTGCAGCCCCGCGCTTTTTTCCGAGTGTCTAGGCTATACTTTTCTCTGATCGTGGGTTTCACCGGGGACTGCTCCCTCGTTAGGTTGATTTCAAACGAACACTCAGTATGACTTTTGCACCTGAGCACCTGCTCTTGAGAATGTACAAATCAGGTTCTATCACTACAGAGTGCATAAGCCTCTCTTCCTAGCCCCTACAACTTTGGTAGCTCATATACCCTATACGCGACCAGGTTGATCGAGTGATATCGGAATGGCTTGTTTCTCAAGTAGCAAGGGTTGAGATTAGGGGGTGGGTTTGCCCAATCCCACATCATTGAATTGACCTAAGATCAGGGGCTTGTTTAACGGCTTCTTCGGAATGTTACTTAATATCATATGGGCGACACTTACCAGTGGGCATGATTGAAATCCAGGCGAGTGCCAGTAGTGTACCGCCCGGACTCCCTGTTCCCGATATGCCGATCTAGCAATGAGCTCCATTTGATAGATATTACATCAAACTTCCTAGATCGGTTAGCTTAGTTGGTTTCCACACTATCCATGCGGGGGCGCAAGTCATCGAGGCCCTCTACTGGCGGGAGATGCATTCGGCAACGCCGGTGTGCCTGTGGTTGCGCATTAACGCGCGTGTGAAACAAACTTGATACTTGTTGCATTGATGTTGTAACAAAATTGTGACAATGAATCACGTGCTTCCAGATTTTCTTTTATTTCACTGCTACATATACTTGTGCGCGTTCTGTCTGTAGGTCGGGGTGTGCCACTCGGCTACACGCGATTAATGACGCCTGTGCATCAGTTGCACAGCATTTTCAGGTCCATGGGGTCTGTTTGAATCGGAGGTGATAGTTATGCGCTGGTATTTCGGTTACGAGTGAGCGAAGCTTGTGCGTTGATGACGCAAATGGAGACCAGTGGACGCGGGCTCCTGAAAAACTCGATGCGCCTCGTGTCCGCAACCCCTGATGTACAGTCTACCTTACTAATGGGATGCGAATAATGGGACAGGGGGACCACGGCTAGACGCTCGAGCGCAACAGGCTTGCGGGTACTCACCCAAGAGCTCCGCATACTCGGGAAGGAAGGGTGGGTATTCGTGCCCGATCGTAATATATTGAAGCTACCTTGATCGAAGTATGGGTTACGTTCGAAGATAAAGGAGAACGATATACTCGGCGAATAAAATGGTAGTCTTCATTTTGAAATATCATCAAGGCTCTGTAAAGCCAAGGTTGTTACCTGACTCCGATCAGCCCCGATACTCGCATCGAAATGGCGTATACTTCCTTTTTGATTCAGCAGGCAAACTCGATGCATTTTCTCCGCGTATTCATGATGGTTCACCCTATCAGGCAATATCCCCTACATTATAGTAATGATTGAAGTCGGTGACGCAACTAAATTCGCGCGCGCATCAGCTCGGTCAAGTGCAGTGCGGGCCGACCTTACCAGTATATCACCTGTGGCAGCCATTGGGCGCACAAAGGTTTCGTGTGTGTGCGTGTCGCTAAGCTGGATCTCCCAGCTAGATAGTGGTACGGTGCTCGGACAAATATCCCCCCAAGGTATTATTACATTTTTGGAGAAAGTTATGGGGCCGGGTCCTCGCACTGCATCCGAGTATACTTCGGTGTATGATGTAATTGACGTTTAGGTTTTGTGCAACATATTGGCTACTGAAATCCCGATCGCTGTGATTTCTCTCCGAGCCACCCGAGCCACTGAATTTATCTTTTTTTGACTAAATCACTGCCACTTTAGTCGCCATCATCACTTAATTTATCAAATATTCAACATTCTGGAGTGCATACAGCCGGATAATCTACGCCCTCCGCCGGTGAGAACGGATAGAGCAGCGGGGTAGGCGGGAACAGGGTGAGATGGGGATGTACATGCATCAGCTGTCGTCTGCATCCCTTGTTCAAACCCTAGGTAAATGTGGAATCAAGAACAAATGCATTAATCACAAACGATGTCTCAGTCTTCATTAGCAAAAACGCAAAAAATAGCAACAATACACCGAAACATGATTATATATGTACAGTCTATTATCAGACGAAAAGTGAGATGGATGGGGTGTTATTGAGTTAAAATGTATCCAGGTGGTGGTGACTTGGGGTGTGAGATGCGAACGGCGAACGGGATCATACGAGAAACTGCATACTCAACTCACACGTCCGCTCCGCTTCCCACGTTAACCGGCCACCCCTCTGCTGGTTCCCCCTGCCATGCTCCCTTGTCGCCCTTTAGTCGTGTTACTCTACTCGTTCCCAGCCACTCGACCGATCTCCCCGTTCATTCGTCCTCATCTCCGTTGGCAGGTTCGTACGTCGCCTCCTGTACGTCCCTCTTCCAGACCCACACGACACCCCAGAACACCAATCCAATAGTAGCGACACCGGTCGCACCTACACCGAGCGCAGGGATCCACTCACGCCACCATGAAGGTGAATATGGTTCCAACACGCGGTCGATTTGGACCACCCCACCGGTGAATGGCGAATCGTTTGCCAGTATATTCGCTGCGCCTGGTGTAACACCAACAGTTTTGCCCCATGCCTTTACCCCGGCCCATTCATCCGCGCCTTTGACAGTGACCGCCCAGCCATGGTCCCCTGTATGCGCAAAGACCACATCTCCATAGGAGGAATGTGAGGTTTGAAGGGTTCCGAACCGTGCAGTTGCCGATTGGAGCGGAAGTGGGGTCTCGGCATCGGGGTCAAATGGAACATTCGCACCAGTAGATACGACGTTCGAGTGAGGACGAGTTCGAGACGGGGATTGTGCGTATTCGCCATTGAGTAAGTTCTCAATCCCTCGTTCTGGTTGAATAAGCCGGCTCAGAATCCAATCTACCCATCCGACAGAAGTAGACTCCTTGGCGCCCACTGCACCCCCTTTCTCGGCGAGCGGAATCGGAACTATGTGTTGACGTACGAGCGCCACCAATGCATCGTGATCGTCCAGTAGTCGTGTCAGGTTGATGCGTGCAAAAGCGGCGTCGGTGGGGCAAAGTAGCGTATATGTCCATTTGGGGGGCTGCGGCTTTTTACTACCATCTTTATCACCACCGCCAAACCACCATTTGCCCCATTTAGCACTTGGAATCGGCGGCGGATATATGTTTACGATATTATCTATCGGGATGCCGGTTCCATTCCATATACCCTCAAACCCGGCACGTTGGGCAAGCCGGAGCATTGTGCTGGCATCTGCCGCAAGCCCAAGTTCACGGATCCCAACCCGCACGCTGCGTGGCCAGAGCACTCCAGATACCTCGTGAAGAGCGCCCGTAAGAGTGAGAGTATCGAGCACCGTCAGGGGAAGAGGCGATTCATCCGGGCCACTTGCTTCGATTAGGAGACTGAAGCGCGAGTCAGTGAAAAAGCACAATGCGAGATTGAAACACAGCAGAAATATACGTGGGGTATGCTAGAGCTCGGGGATGGATCCCCTCCGGCTAACCGGCCCGCGTTATCCATGTCCAGAGTAATGCTGCGGTGGCGTGCATATGCCATTGCACCATAGAGAATGAACAACTTACCTATCTCCCTCCTGGATAACTCGAACATCACTCCCCTCGATCGTCCCCCAACTCCTCTTCCTCCCGTTGCCCTTTCCTGCATCTTCCAGTGCGGCCATGTTCCCACTCGAGCCCTCGAACCACAAATCCTTTCCAACCACAACTCCTTCAATTAGATGGTGCATCAAAACCCGCTTCAGCCCTGTCCGTGCGTCGACATCGTCCATCATGAGCCATTTAATCGCTAGGCCTCGTGCGGTAAAGGCTTCATTGACTGGTACGAGTAGAGTCGTGGCAGGGCGCGAGACGTTGAGTCCGGAGGAGAAGAGAAGCGAGGTAAACGTTGTGTGCTCGAGTGATCCCAGAGCTGCTTGCATCGCGTCTGGAGGTAGATTGAGAGGCCTAGAGAGTAGATAGATGATTGTGTTGTCGACACGAACTAATGGTCAAGGTGTCAATTAGTTGCAGGCTGGGTATATGAGGATCTCATACCAGGCTCAGCAATCACGTTTGCGCCTCCGAATGCCAGATCGCCGTTCCCCATGCCACCTTTGCCTCGAGCCCCAGCATCCCCGCCTTTCTTTCCGCCCACAACGTCGACCTTTAGCCGCATCCGATCGCCCTTTAGGCTATCGGGTCTGAGCTCAGTCCCAAGTAGTTGTCCGTCAACAAGGTCCTCGGGCTTGAGGATACCGGGGATAATGTGATATTTCAACAGCGTCTTGAGCTCATGCCTCATACTACTGAACACATCCAAACCCCTCTTCCGTAAGATATCGTTTAGAACGTCGTCTGCAGGGGCAAGGATAGTCCATTCCTTGTGCTTTCCAGTTCCATTTACGTAAGAGTCCAGCCCGGCTTCTCTGAGCATGCCAACAAACACTGAAGCATTGAGAGCGAGCAGCCATTTCTCGGCAGTTGCCTTGAACAACGGTGAGCCGGACGGAACAAGCAACGAATCGACGGTGTGTAGCACCCCATTCGAGGCGTAAACGTCTTTCTGAAGGACTGTAGCGGTGCCATTGTTGACCACAGAAGTTCCGTTGGAGTGAGTAGTAACTTGAAGCCGGCTGTCCGTTAAAGATTGGTCTACAGCAGAGTTAGTTGCTAGGTGTTGTAAAGGGCGATCAAAACTCACAAGACGAATCACTCCCCCAATATTCACTCCAGCCCACTTTAATGTCATCAGCAAATCCATTCTCTTCATGCGGCTTCTCTCCCGCCGTAGCATGTCTGGCAAATATATCCATTAAATCCTGTTCAGCGTATCCACTATCCAGCCAGAGCTTCTCCATAGGTTTGAGTGCATCCCACGCTTTATCATCGGGAACGAACAGCGTCAGGTGAGGAGTGTCGGCAAGTGTGCGCTCAATAGCAGGGGTAAGGTAACGGGCCAGTGTCTTTAAATTCGGATGTTGTCCGATCACATGGGCTAGGAATGAAACGTGTGAGCAAACCATGCCAGATTCGTTAAGATGTACTCACCCAAGTTCTTGGGTAGAGAAATAACATTGTCAATCCCAACCACACGGCCATTGGAAGCCTCGACATCCTTCTTGATGACCTTGACTCCGTCCTCGCCTTGTTCGGAAACAGCAACCCACCCAGCGTCGTCCCTCCAAGTAATCCTCACTCGCTGGGGTTCCCCAGCAAGGAGCCCACCAGGCACTGGCATCCACGGAGGTAAATCCGGGGGCTCGTGCGAAGGCGGTCCGGACCCATCTTCCGGGGCTTGTGGAAAATGAAGTGTTCGGTGTGTGTATGTAGCTGGGGCAGCGGGGAGATCATCAGAGGTTGTTGGAGTCGCAGTATAGTTCAACAGATGATAAAACACGTGTTGGCGAAGGTCATTGTGTGGGTTCGTCGGAGTCGATTCAGACACTAGCGACGCCCAGATAGAGTCGGGATGGGATTTGGCATAGCGCTCGATAGCAGCATTGGTGGGAGCAAAGAGAGTGCTACCGTTGATTCGGTTCAGCGTCGGGACAAGTCGAGCTCGTTGCAAGGCTTTCAGCAGCAAAGTGTAATCTTCGTCGGCCGACAGCACATCAATAATTGTCTTTCGGAATGTGTGTTCGTCAGCAGTATTGTCGCCGATACCCTCAAAAGGTCGTTGGTCGGCGAGCACCGAGGCCGCTAACAGTACGTTCGCAAGCGTTCGCCACCGCATGTTGCAGAAAACAAATGTAAGCGGAAACGCCTTGGTGGCGGTCACCTAAATCTACCACGTCACGTGTGCGTCACTCAAACCTTAAACGCACCGAAACCACGTGTGTGTATGCACCTTATTACGTCTAATTCATTGCACACCAAAACAACCAAAGAGAGAAAAGAAAAAAGGAGTAGCGACAGAGACAAAGTGACACAATCAAGACGACTTTGTCCTCTCCTTCAGTATAGCATCCAGCTTGTCTAGGGTTCGTCTGAGCATGATCACTGCACCCTCTGATAGCACTCCGACCGCTGGATCCGACTCCTTTAATACTCCCTTGGGAGCCTCGTACTCTCCTGCCTCGCTCCGTGCTATGAGAGCCCGTGCGTCCTCGATAGACTTGGCTAACCGACCCTGCTTGATGTAGTACCACTCGATCTCGGTTCCAAGCCCGCCTATTTCGATTTCCAAGGCCCGTCGTATGAAACCCCTGGAAAGGACATACGCCTTTTCGCTATACAGCCGACTGCATACATGCTGTAAGACGATGGCCAGCTGGGTGCAAGAGTGGCTTACCTGTTAACGATGCCCTCTTCTGTCCCCCGAAGCTTGTCATATGCGGGCTCACAGAACCACCTGAGCCAATGTTAATAACATCCTACCAGACCAACAATTGGACTCACGGCTCTTTGACCAGTACCAACCCTTGAATGGATACAAACGCCTGCAACAGGGACGACCTCGCGGCACTCCATGATTCACTCCTATTCACGTCATCAGCACCTACGCCACCCAGCCTACCCAAATACGCACTTGTCCCCAGACCACGTTCCCAGAATACTCAAGCATACTTTACCCTCTTCGTACAAGTTCCTGTCAACCAGGTTAATCAGGGTCTACCTGGGTTAAAATTCTACTTACGGGTTGACTATGACACGAGTCAGTACAGCACACAACTGGAAGAGAGATTATGCGCACCTCGCCCATTCCCATTTGTCCAACTCAAGAAATGCGCCTGGGGCGGAGTCTGGGGGAACGAACTATCCAAGAACCAGTCGATCACAAAAGGCGCATCTTCATACGGCGTATTCTGGGGACCAATGATCAGACATCGCATAAGGTCTGAGCGGTCTTCGTATGCGCGGACGAGAATCGTGTCTGCCAACAGGCATAAGTAACCCGGTTGGGTGTAAGAAAGAGGCGACGTACTGGGCAAGCTACTGGAAAGCACCTTGTACTCTTTGGCGAGCCGAGTCATAAACGACTTTGGAGGCTGGGCCGAAGTCGTCTTTTGCGCATAATATGCATGGTCTACCGGAGCACTAGGCAAGATCTCGAACCGGTGCCAAGGCGAATTTGCTTCATCCAGCGTATCAAGTATCGATCCTCCACTAACGTTTACAGCCGTACTTGGTCCAGGCGTTGGAGGCGGTGGTGGCGACGTTTCCGTTTCGGCGGCGGCAGTCGCAGCAACAGCACTAGGGACGGCAGCAGGCTCGGGCGGTGAAGGAGAGGCAGGAATATACCCTCCTGGCATGGACATTTCTCGATCTTCATCGTCTCCCCACGACCCGGCACTCTCCATATCCTCATCCTTTCCCCCACTCCCCTCGGTCTCCCACCCGTCTACTTCCTCTCCCTGAAGGGGCTGTCCCTCGGGATACACCACCTCTTCCATAACTTCTTCCGTGCCATAACTGCTCCCTTCCTCCATGGACAAGGCATCCTCGGCCCACCCAGCAAGCTCATCCAGCCCCTCGTTATTGAGCAACGTAACTCGCTCAAGCGGGACTTCAACCATCTCCCCATGGGGTAACACAACTTGAATCAGCCCGCTGGTAGTCAACTAGCCCAAAATTAGCATAATCCACAAAAGCGACAAAAAGCTCACATTCATAACCTCTCCAAACCACCTGATCGCCCCGCCCTTGAAGCCATGCACTTTAACCACACGCCTTTCACGTCCCAACTGCTCGGAATGGTAAATCGCCTGGGTAGCTCCCTCTTCGGCAAGTTTCATCCCCAAAGTGGCCATCACACCTCTCCACCCCGCCTCGGATAAACTCACATCATACGTAGTCGGATCCCCGCCGTCCGAGTACATATGAAAATGCCCGTTTTCGTCCGAGTGGGTGTGGGAATGCGTGTGTGAAGGATGAGGCTGCTGACTCATGGGCGGAGGCTCCCTCACCCAGTCTTCCAATTCACCGATGCGCGGGACAGCGGGTAGTTGCGCACCATTTGTGGTCCCTGGCCGGTGCAAAAAGACAAAATCGCCTCGACGGACGCCAAAAGTTTCGGTACCCGACGGCCCGTGGGGGTCGAGTTCGAGGACGGATACGGTTTCGGTTTGGGCAGGGTTCGTGCCGTACCACATTACCTTGGCCGTTCGGTTCTGTGCATGGGTAGCTTGGACAACCGCCACACGGGTTTCGTCTTCGTTTTTCCAACGGACAAAGTCTCCTGGCCTGGTATCGTCAATACATGCCGAACAAAGGATACGTGGGACACACCAGCAATCGTATTCGTCCACGTTCAAGTACGGAATGACGCTAGTACCCAGAACGTCCTCGATTGTCCCGTCTTGCCACATGATTTTGATGGTGGAGCGACTTTCGGCGACGATCATTGTTTCTACTTCGAGCACGCGACCCGATTCACCCTTGTGCTGAGTCTTGGTCACGTTATACCCTACAAAGCCATATGAAGACAAGAAAGAGACTAGAGTGCATAGACCCACTCTGGTACGCCGACGGGTCCTTGAACGTAACCCGATCGGGAACCCTGGTCACACTTTCGGAGCGAATTTTGACATAAGTCAGCTCATGAAGATCCTCTGCCGTCCAGAATTGTTTTGGTCTAGGTCGGTTGGCTGATTCTTCAGGTGTGAGCTAAACCGCCGTTAGTGAATATTCGTCGATGCCAGGCGGACATACCCATTGGTTGACAGCCAGCCAGCTGATGGCCAGTACACTGGGTTGGACTTCGAGGATGCACTGTGAAGTGCCCATTGTAAACGGAGGATGACCGGTGGCAGGGAGAATATCCGTCCCTCGATCGCCGACCGCAAATCGTCCACCCATGTCAGCCACACGGACAAGGTCCTTGTCATTAATGAGAATAATCGCCTCGTCAAAGATTTCCTCCACCTGTGCCCATTAAGTTGCATTTACGATTATATTCTACAATACGCACCTGCCCCACCCAGTCATCGCATACGACATAGTCACCGAGCATCACACCGGGCTTGTTCTCCACCTCTTCTCCAGGGATCCATCCCTCGATACCTACCCCGCTAATCGCATGCTTGAGCCTTAATTCGCATCGCACATCAAGAACCACGGCGCTCGCGACATCGTCAATCCCACGCTTGCATACGTCTCCCACCCGAAACGTTCGATCAACCAGCTCGTATTCAGATTCGGGTACAATATGACGCGTGCGGTGCTCGATATCCGTTATCCCGAATTCACCCCTTTTGAGGGGGAGTTCAAGCGGGTCCGAGGGGTTGAGTGGGACAGCTTGGTCGTCGGCATCGTGCCAGCTGCGCTTGGGGTGCGTGAGTACACGCGGAGAACAATCAGACGGAACAACCTACGCCGACCATCTGGGGGTGTGTCAGTCGAGTGGATGAGACTTGTGGAGGAAACTCACCGCCACTCGTGCTGGATCGCCAATTTTGCGCACAATGTCCTCCGAGTAGAACTAGGGAAATTAATACTGGCTACCCTGCCTGTGTGGACCTCACCTTTGCCGCCTTTTTCAAACTCTGTTTCGGGGCCATGGTTGAGTCCAGACGAGGTCTGTCGAGTGCTTATCTCATCACCTGGCATTTGCAACGCAACTCGATCACGCGCGACGGGTGTCTATTTACATTGAAAAAGCCCGCGTACACTGTGACGGGTTTCGAGTCCATGCCGAGTGCATATGTACATGATATTTAGAAAGGACTTTTTGTCTGAATTACTGGGCTAGACCTTGTTTGGTTCAGAAACCGACGATCGGACGATGAGGGGGCGAAGTGACAGGCAGAATGGACCGATACGGTTGCTGTCGACGACTGAATGGCGTTAGCGGGGTGGCAATGGGTGGCGCCGTAGCATCGAGCGATGGATACTTTTTCCTTTCTGCGGGTTGATTGCGCTTCCGGCCGCCATGTGACCGAAAGTCGGGAGAGCTCGGATAGCTAACCGCATCGGCTCGCCTCTGGCTGCGCGCCAGGAAACGTGTTTCGTTGGGCGGGTGGTTTGGCCGGATATGGCAAGAGTGCGCCAGAGGAGCGGCCGGCGCTTGTGTGTCCTTTTTGTGTGGTTGTCGCGCAGGGGGATAAAAGAGAGGGGCGATGACGAGAGGACGGGTGCAGACCGAGTGCAAGAGTGAACCTGAAACAGATGGGGAATATGGGACATGTGTGGATGTGTGGGGCGAATATATGCACCAGCAGTGGCCAAAAATTACAAGCGCCCGGATTTATAGCAGATCCGCACGTCCTGAAACCGGCGGAGCCAAACGGTGAACTTGTGGTCGTGCTGTGAACGTCGACCCCCGCCGCGAAGAAAGGAACTCCCCCGACGATTGTTTTTGTTGTTGTGGTGGCGACTTGGTGTCATATATTTGGAGGCGCAGGATCCAATCCAATCCACAATCATCTGATCTCCCCGCCATGGCTGGCTTTGACGAGTTTACGTTCCCGCCCCCGACTCCGGCCTGGGAGTCGCCCGTAGCGTCGGGCTCGCGACCCCGAGGACACAGCCGCCACAGCAGCACGGGCTCGATCCCGCCATATGTGCCCGTCAACACTGGCCGCCGCGGGTCGACCAAGGACCCAGAGGCCCTGCAGGCAGCTCTCGAACGCCAAAAGAACCGCAAGCGCCGGACAAACTCGACGGCATCGACCACGCTCGCGACAGAGGATGACGACGACGACTCGACGAGGTCAGTGACTTGGTGTTGGTAATACTAGCGCTCACCGCTCGCAGTGTATTGCGCCAGCGCCAGGAAGATGCTCGGATAATCCGCTGTGACGCCGAGCAGCAGCGACGGAATGAACTTGGCAAGGGATACGACCGTCTGCGGTCCGTCCTGAACCGCGGGGACGAGCGCCTCTCCAAGTCTCGTGTCGTCGAGCGGGGTGAGTCTGCCATCCACTCGCTATTCCATTGCTCACCAATTGCCCCCGTTTGGTCCCGCAGCGACGGCCCGAGTGGTCCAGTTGCGTGACCAGAACGAGCGAATGGAAGACGAGCTCCGGCGAAAACAAGAATTAATTCGGGATCTGAACCGGTTAGTCCACGACTCGCCATCCTACTGTCGCTCACACACCTCTAGAGCCAACGAGCAACTGATGCTGGAAGCCTCGGGCGCCGCCCCCCTGCTCGTGTCGTCTCCCCATTCGGCAAGCTCCTCGAGCGGCCGCCCCGGCTCGAGCTCCCACACGAGCGTCAACTTTGCGGGCCAGACCGCCCACGAGCGCTCCTCGTCCCTGCCGACACCCCCACATACCTACACAGGACTCCAACATCCAGACACCGGCGAATTCGGCAACCTCCCCAACTCCACCCACTATCCCTCCAAACAGGACCCGTTTGCGTACAATCCAGCCCTCGAAGGCGATCCCCAGCTCTATCCGCCCGTCGAATTTTACGCAGCCGCGCCACACGTACTCGGAATCCCGCGCTCCGAGAGCCCACTCCAGACTTTTCTCGGCGGGGACGACCAGGCACACTGGCCGACCGAATGGAACGCGACCGGCAGCGGGCTGCCTGGGACATTTACAGATATCACCACCACATCCGCTGGATTTACCACTTCGTCATCGGCCTATGGCCAGCCGTGAAGCGCTGGAATTATCCGAAGTTCCGGCGAACACTGGGTGATCCAGATCTTCAATCGTACATCCTCCTCGTCCGCGTGCACCCTTGTTCTCGTTTTTTCTTTTCCTTTTTCTCCTGTTAGACTTGTCTCTCTTTTTGGCTTTTGCCCCCCGCGACTAAGATTTATTCCCTTGCGTCTATCTATCTTGGCTGTACTTGCTGTTCCCCAAAATGTACAACGCATCACTTGTATATCTCACTCTTTGTACCATTACAAACCGAGAACTGGGGGTGTACGTATTGACTGCGGTGATTGAATTAATTTCGGGGTTGCGTTGTATTGGGCGCTGGGCTCGATAAGCCCGACTCTCGTGACGTCTTTTCAGTGGAATGGTTGGGAAGATACAGTGCGGGGGTGGGGACAAGGTGAGGATCGAGACCGGCATCCGGGGCTCCTCGGGAAAGTCGCCATAGTATCCACGTTAATGTGAG
>WSTI01000085.1:0-16895 GCA_019616915.1 Ceratobasidium sp. 423
CGATTTTGCGGGGCCGAAGCCGAGTTGGGATGGGGTAAATGCCGAGAAGTCGGTTGATAAGACGGGCGCAAGGGAACAGGTGGGTATCGGGGAGGGTGGCGATCTTTACATTTGGCAAGGTCTTATAAATAGCTTCGAGTTTAAAGAAACAGGAATCGTGCGAGAAATCGTGGAGGACGTAACGAATCCATTTAGCCAAGAAAACACTGTAAGCCTGATTTTTCAATCTACTGTGGTTGAATTGTAGAGATATGTATTACCTTGGGTAGGGAAATTAGCATGGTAAGGTGCTGAACGTAGGATGGATGATCCACTTTCCAAGTTGAGGACTAATTTAGCCAAGACCATTATTTGTGTCACGTGACCTTTTTTTTTGAATTCATATTTAATGAGCTACATGCACACTTGGACAAACCGCTCAAAAGATGTACAGGAGGGGCTAGACAAGTGGGAACCAAAAATAAACAATCAACACAAAACACCAAGCTGTTACGAAAGGACCAGCCGAAGCTGGACTACCCGGGTTATCCTTAATCGCTCATGGGAGCGTCATGATCCTGGGCGGGGGTGTGTAGTCACGTGCCCTGTGATCGTGCCTTGTAATAAATTGTAACTTAGTGCTGTCCAAAATTGTGTTATTATGAATTTAATATGATTAGATATGATTAGATTAAAACAACCCCCTCTAGAAACCCAGAAAGTCTGTATTCAAAAGACATAAAAGTATCACCACACTAAAGAGCCCACCTCCAGCAGTCCAATGAGATACATTTTGCCCATGAAAACTCAAACAGCTACAAGTTATGGGCCTCATCGTTTATGTCACGTGATGAGCAATTTAATGCAATACTATTTTAGACAGCGCTAATAAATTGCATCAAAAAAATTGTGTCACGTGATGTATTGATCAAATTTCTGTTTACTTCCTGACCCGACGTTCCCGTTCGGAAAATATATCGGCCGCGTATGGTTCATAGGAGGGATATATCCCTTAGAGTAGGAATTATAGATATAAATAGACAAAGGGTGACCTTCGAGTGAGCAATAGCCGCGTAGAATAGTGGATGTATGCGTCCAAGGCAACCAGAATGCTGGTGATATCGTCGTCAATTCTCCCAGCGTCACTCTTCACCTCACAGCAGATGCGGGCCAAGAGCTGCCTTCCTTACATTGAGATTGACCACAACACGCTTTCCTCAACGTTTCAAATCATTCAGGTCCGTGCACACTATCAGGCTCGCCAACCACAACACGCACGGACCACATCCCGAACATACATAAAGTCCCCTCTCCACAACCCTGCTTCCTCACCACTCTGGCCTTTTGGCTTAGATCAAGTGTAGTATCTGTTCTTTTAGTCTTAATCGACTAAACGCTAGCACTGCTAGCCATATCGATTATTCAATTTTTGTCGCCCGGGTGGCTGCTCCTCTGCTTGCACGAGTGGCTGCGAGATGACCTTGCCATTGCAGTATTAGCTTGAGTCGTCGCGGGATTGCTCTTTTATTTTTTCTGAGTTTCTTGGGCCTAACCCTAAGACCGAACTGAATGATTACTCAGGTCTTGGGCCATGGCCTTGATTAACTTATCAAGGCATTTTATACTAGATTCTAATCAACACCTATTTGCAATGTTTTTCAAGAGTCATTCGAAAGAACGTTAGATTGAATACCGCGAATTATTGTGCTCAGCCACACCACGTATTTTTCCTCACTTCGCTGCTTTAAAGTGCTCGAATCCTGTAAATTCTTGGCAGCCCCGACTGTCTAAATAATGTAACGCGTCTACGAATACTGGGACGGGGCCACCCACGCAAAAGATGGCCGCCGTCTCACATACTCGGCGCTCATTGTTCGATACTACTGGGGCTCGTCGTAGGTTCCTGGCGCCAGCGCTACATACTGTAACAACGGTTGCTCGTATGGTTGATGTTCCTGGGCTAAGACAGCATGGCATCGCAGAACTTGGACTTGTCAAGGCATTGAAGGTGGGGCAATGTCTGATTAGAGTCATCTTGAATAAACGTGTTCGCGGTTTAATCTGACATATTCCAGGCTCCTAAACAGAATCGAGCCAAGGTACAAGATCAAATAGACAATTTAAATCAAGCGATTGCATCCGTTCGAGCAGAATTTAGCGCAGATGCAGAAGCTGAGACGGGGCGGCATACACTCGATATCTATTTGTGCGAAGCCCAGGTATATGTCGAGTAAGCCAAAACATTGAACTCGTGCTCTACTCCCCCCCACTCGTTGACACACAGCAAGTTAGAGTGGTTAAAGAAGGGACTAGTCCAAATCACCGATAAGCAATATGGAGGAAGGTTTGCTGACCAATGGATGATTGCTGAGGCCCCCGGTGTATGCGAGAAGTAGCGTTGGGTTCGAGGCGAGGTACCGCGAGGCAACCTCGGCTCGCTCCACTGATGAGCAGTTCGTGCACGCCAAATGGGAATTTTGGGAGGCTAGGTGGAAGTTTTACGTATGTAGCACCGAATCTCACTCACGTACGAGTGGCCCCTGACATGATTGTATAATTATGATAGAGAGCTAGCTCTCGAACCCACCGCGATTCCCAAGCCAGCACTATGATGCGAGCTACGCGGACGCGAGTTCCACAGCTCCTAGCTACACGCCTCGCCGGCTTCGCTGAACAGGCTTACGTTCGTTCTGGCTTGATGGACGCACATGGCCAACATCGACTTGCCATAGTATTTATGATTACGGGCGCGTTTTTTCAAACCCCGCCTCTAGCGGCGCTGTAGGCCGTATGTCACAATGGCCCACTCTGCTTGGCGCTGGGGTTCCTGGGTACATCTCGGTGCCAAGTGCGGATGTGGAGCATCCACGTACGATTCGGCAGCGCAAGCCAGGAGGGAGATCGGGGTGATCAATCGCGTGTGGTGTACCCACTATTTTTTCACCCTATTGCACCGTCTGACCTGTCTTTCCGTCTTTGTAGTTTAGCCTGGTGTTCGTGGGCCTACCTCGGTACGAGTACAGTCGTCTCTGGGTGTATGCGCGATCTCGCCTCACTAAATAGTCATGTTTATTTTTTTTAAAAGAAAAAACTGTGTTTGTTTACGCGTGATGTTTCAAAGCCATGGCATCGACTCGTAAAGCAGGAGTCAGGCCAGACAGCGCATGAGTGGAATAAACTTCAAGGCGGTGCGATCACGATCAGGCCTTGTCAGGAACTGAATGGCGGATCTTTAGGGTGGGTCAATCACAGCCGCACCAAGGGGCCTCGTGATGAGCGCTGGGTCAGTTTCAACCCACCTCGAGCTTTAAACATGGGTCTCTTCGACTTTTTGAAGGGAGACGACAAGGATGAGTCAACAGACGTAGGCTGGTCCTGCCGTGGCTGCGGATTAACTAACTCTCCGATCCGCTACAAGTGCAGTACGTGCTCAACAACCAATCCCAGACATGTATACCGTATCTAATTCCCATCTATTCAGTGTTGTGTCACCAGTTCTCACTCGTAAATGAGAATTCTTGTGAAACTTCCTCCCACTGCTAATATTTTATTTTATTTTATTTCTCTCAGTGCTTTGAATGCCACAAGAACCCGAAGGAACACCATCCAAAGCACGAGCCTCACAACTTTGCGTTTGTCACCACGAAGAAGAGCGACTGGGAATGCGATGTTTGTGGAGATCGCAACAGAGATAAACGCGCCAAGTGTCGCTCCTGCGAAGACGTAGATCTATGCTGCCATTGCTTTGATAAAGGTCTGTCTGAGGTTCATCCCCAGCATCCCAACGAGAGCGATTTTACGTTGTATCGTTACGATGACTCTGCATGGGAGTGCGAAGGTTGTGAGACAAAGAATGGCGACTTGGCGTTTAAATGCAGTGAGTAAAACGGAGTTTGACCATGATGATTGGTATAATAATGCAATGTTGGCCAGGTAAATGTCGTGATCTCATGTTGGTAAGGCTGATGTTGTCTATATGTAATCGGGTATTTTACATGCCGTTTTAGTGTCCAAAGTGCATTTTATCGGCGAGTCAGCACCACAAACTCCGCCCAGACCCAATTTTATATACGCCTATTATTGCACTGAATCGCGACTGGGAATGCAACTCTTGCGAGAAATCACTGAGGAAACTGATAAATAAGGATCGAGGAGAAGTGCGGTATAGCTGCAATCATTGCAAGGACTACGACCTAGTAAGCTGACAATGACTTCAAGATTACTCATAAGCTAACCACAAATGACCAGTGCTCTAAATGCTTCGAGAAAGTCAGCAAGGAACACAAAGAACATCCTGAAGTTGAGGATTTCACGCCGGTGCTATACATTGACAACCAGATTCGGGATTAGTTTCTCGATTGCTTCGGGGGTGAAGACACTCTCGTAGTTCTACACAGGTCGATGGTGTTGAAAGCCGTGAATTCAATGTTAAACCTTATGTCCGGTAATGTTCAGAATTGAAAAATAGTGTATATGCGCAGGGATATGACTCATCGAGTCGCAGTTCGCACCAACCGCGTCAACGGGATGAAAACCCGAGTCCTCATAAAGTGTGCCCCGCAAGTACAAACCCACGTTTCTCCGACTCTCAATGCTCGTTCTATTGTTGGTACATACGCTGGATGAGTAACTAACATGGTCGTGAGGATTAGGCAGGAGGTCAACCTCTTGGAGAAAATACGGGTAACGGATGGGCCTGGGTTATGTAAACAAGATTAGTTGATTGTTGCGAGGAATTTGCTTGTTAGCCTACCTCGGTGTTAAACACATATTCTGTAACCAACAAAGCGTGTAAGCCTAGTTAACTTGAAAACCTAGCAAGTTCTGTCGCTACTAACCATCTAAAGGAATGTTTGACGAATCGTCGAAGAGCAGATACAAATACTTGAGCGTCTCTCCCTGCGAGAATAGAGTAACGTTAGCAAGAGTAGACCCCAACGAATAATGTCAGCTACGGACCAAAAAGAATGTTTCCATGTTGTCCAAGCGGACTATCGGTACCTCGAAAACACTTTCTACACCCGAGTACCCTCCTTTTGGTACCTTGCAGTGCTTTTCAATCGCCTGGAAGATTTCCCAGCCCCACTTGCGATACTTGCTCTCCCCGGACAAACGCCAGCCCAAGAACAACGATTCAACCGTCTCTGGCCTGGATGTAGATTAAGGAGCTGGGCCATGGAATCTAGAGAAAATGAGTGTAACATACCTGAGAATGTACCTCGAATCAAAGCGGTTCTTAGCATGCCAGTCTTTGGTTTGGGATGCAAGGTCGTCTTTGGTGTAGAATACAGCAATCTCCGGAGACAATCCCCTATAAAATACGAAGTTAAATAAACATCCTAGGTTAGAGTGAAATGGGCTTGCGTTTTAGTTTGATGCGTAGCCATGCAAGTCCTAGTCAGCTCCTCTCCAAGCTTCCAGTCACGCTGTTTCGCCGCAGAGAGCCTTCCCAATGCTTTTGGATTCAGAGTTTGACCCTCGGTCACCCCAAGCTGTAGGGATCCGCCCAAGAAACAAACCAAATGGTCTTGTTTGGGGCTGACCTTCCATTTCCTATTCGGAGAATTAAGCAACTGTACGCATCAAGGTAAGTAATTGAGGATGCTCACTCAAGGACTTTGACCGATCTTGCAGGCTCCAACTCGGCGGTGTATGACAAGCCGCTCAAAGGAGTCTTGAAGATTAGGTTTTTGTGAATTGCCACCATGGCCCGATCGTACATCTATGTATGCGTCACTGGTTTAATGACTAATGTGTATGGGGGAGGGATGAAGACACATACCTCTCTGTAGACGGGCTCGGTACGGTTCTGCGATACGTTAATTCCCGGTAGTTTAGAACAACTAACCTACGCACGGTTTGGAGGTATTGTTTTCTGGATTATATGTAAGATGCTGACACTCTGCTCGTCTGTGGCATTCTTACTTACAGAAGGTATTCATAGTACGAATCACCACGGGAACCTAATCGAATATCGCTGTAGTAGAACTCTCCTGTATTCGCACTGAATGACTTCAATGAGTAAACGATCTATTGTAGGGATGTCATCCTCGCACTCCATGTTAATAGGAACCAAAGCTCCGTCGACGACATGTTCTCCTTTTATTGCCTCCTTGATTACGTCCATGACCTAGATGACCACTTTAGTCGAGCCGGTAGGAACTCAAGTATAGCACTCACCTTCTCGGCGGTTTTCCAATAGACATCCTTCCCAGTGAGGTGAGTCAAGTACTTGAACTCTAGTTGAAGAGTGGCGGCTTCCGCCGTGCTAATTGGCTCCCCACCCCAGTTGGCGTGTGGCGGCTCGCTGTGAAAGTTGACGTTGGGTATAGGTAGGCCGCGAGGGGTGCTAAAGGCCGGTAGCAAGCGATCTGCAAGTTCCTGTGCTCGGCGAAGATAGAGTTCATCCTTGTTCGAGAGAGCATAAGCGCTGAGTAGACCTCCAAGAACGCGTATAGTGATCTAAATATAGGTCAATCAACGAGCAGATGAAATTGGGCTGTTCTCACCTCAAAGGTACTATACCGGCCATCACGATCGAAGTCCAGTTCTGTCTCAACCCATCGCCGTGCACGAAGGTATTCTCCCCGAACTGGTTCTCCCATTATCAGCATGGTGTCCAGGGCATCTATGATCATGTAGCCGATCCCCCGGTCGGTGGTGAGATTCTTTCCGGTTCTTGCCACAGGGTGGTACTCATCACATCCGAATGCGTCTCGTTCTGAGTGGATTTTAGCCATAAAAAGCGCCATGACCATTCGTAAATGTGAATCACGTACCGTAACCTTTCCAAGCATGCTGTCGAGAATACTCGTGTCAATGGTACAGGTACACAAATCAACCACATACTTTGAATGCAGCTACGATCGCATCTCTCCGTATAGGATCAGCATGGGTAATGTCGGTGTCCGAATCAATGTCCGGGATGTCGGCTGGAATAGACCACGGGGTTTCGTGTTCAGGGATCGAAGATAGCCATCGGTTGCGGAGTTGAGTAGTATCGAGGTATTTGACACATAATAGGATAAATACCGCAGAGAAGAGCGCTAGGACCGCGATCCTTTGTAGGCGATTGAGGCCAATCATTTAGGGCACGGGACAAGGGTCCAGGTTGTAGGAATTCAACTCGGCAGACCGCGAGTGAGGGGTCAGAGTGTGGTAAAATCAAGACGGGTTTCACAGTCCCGGATGCCAAGTTGCGCAAAATAACACAGTTTATATATGTTCTGTCTACCCCGCAGTAATGGATAGCGTATCTGGTTGCCAGCGCACCAAGAATTCGCCGCTGCGCAGGGTGGCGTCGTGGTCAATTGGATGTTTAATAATTTCAAAATCATCATTAGAAGCCAAAGATTTAGCGCCGAGCCACTTTGTGGGGTGCCTTGGCCACCCAAAATCCATAACTCCTTCCAAGATCCAAGAATATGTTTTGGATTTCAGATAGCAGTCCTGTTGTCAGTTCGAGTCAACCATCAACTGGGCCAAATTGAAAATTCATCTAATAATGGCTTGATTAGTCAGGTTACCTGTGCACACCAACTGGCTTGGACCATTGTACTTCCGTTCACAAACATATAAGTTAAGCGGATCCCATGTTAGGTCCTCACTACCGTCGCACCATCATCCCGCTCCCACTCTGCACGGCGATTTCTGCGTTTATCAACATGAACAACAATCACGATCACATCCGTAGTGCGCTCCTCACCCCCCAGTCCTCAGCCACGTCTCCTCCCGAGGACAACCACAACCGTCACGCTGTGGCTCAACAACGCGCCATTGCCGCTATTTGGTCGGTCGTCGAGAACTCGGATACCAACGACCGATATCAGAGTTCAAAACTTGCCGTTAAAGAGCGACAAGTCAACTCTCTAATTACCCTTTCTGGGTCGTTGTTGGCTATGTTAGTTCAATTCGGAGATGCTCCGGTACACGAACAATCTTTCGATGATTTGACTCAATTCGTCTTCGAAGTAATGGTGAGTACGGCGTATCAACACAAATACTCGATGCTAACCCTCCCGATAGGACGCGTTCGTCGATAAGCCTAGGGAAGAGGCAGCACCCATCGCCGAATTCTTGTTCAATCACATCCAGGGGGCTGCCTCCACCACTGGTAGCCCGAGTGTTGAGCAGGATGCGGTCCTGATCACACCCGAGGAAGATACACATGACAAGACTGCAGCTGAGGAAGAGACGGCGACGCATTCTGGCTCTCCCGTCAAAAAACAAGTTTCTCGACGCGAATACAAGGTGAGCGGCCTATTAAATTCGATTGTTGTTTCAATACCTGACTAGCTCCATCCCCCCAGCCGCCCTCCCTGAACTACGACCCCACACCGATCGCCAAACTCGGTGCTTGGTTCCTTTCCAACGCATTCGGGCCAGACACCTGTGCTAAAACGGTCGTGAACTACGCTCCTACCCTGTCCGAGTACATCACCGACGTAATCTCTGCGGCCCGCACCCAGCGCCCTATCGTCATATATGCACTCGCGCTTCTCAACCGTCTCAGTGCCTACGGAAGCAGTATTTTCAACACGTTTGGGCTCTTCCTCACAGCCCATATGATCGCCAGCAAGATGCTCGGTGATGAGCACTTCAACAATGCTTCGTGGTGTACCATTGGGCAACGGATGTTTACTCTGAAAGAGTTGAACGAGATGGAGCGAAGGGTGTGTGCCGACTTGGGGTGGAATCTCGACATTGGTACCGACGAACTTGAGGTCTTTGAAGACGAGCTGTGCATGCGCTACGACGGTAAAATCGACTACTACGCTAGGACCCGAGTGCCTACGCCCATCCCCGACTGGGCCCCTGTTATTGAACAGGCTCCTGCCTCTCCGCCGTCCTCGAGTCCTCTTGAGACGCCCTTCAACTTTCGGGCTCGTGGCAACAGCTATACTCCGGCCCCTCCTGAAATGCCAGCCTCTTCCGGGTACTTGGTCGATAGTTCGCCCAGGTGGGCGCCGCCCTCTCCTTCTGCTCTCCGTTCGACCTCCTCCCACCAAGCGGAGCCGAGAATCAATAGCCACAAGGAGGTATGGGTCGAATGTGGTGTGACGGATTACGAAGATGAAGGTAAGAATAATGAAGCGTCAGGTGTAGGTGGGTCTGACGGTTCGTACGAAGTAGGTTGTGATGGAAATGGAGATATTGAAGACCGAGTAGTTGAAGACGACGAGATGTTAGAAGTGTTCTGAACGTAGTGTGCGATGCCCACCTCTTTCCCCTGCTTCCATTCGCTTCTTGGCCATCAGCTTTTTGTTTTACCGAACGTGTTGTGCTACCGACCTATGCTAGCTAGCTGTTTTAGCGGCTTCGCGTCTTCAGCAACGGTTGCTCGAAGGATGACCCCCCGCTCGCAGCCCTCGGTTTCAAGGCCTCAAGACCACCTTTCCTCGCATCCCTCTTCACCTCCGACTCTGGCTCTCTCGCTCCGGCGCTAGCTTTCTTGATACAGCTCTCCCTCGCTCCGTTTCTTTTGTTTTTCGGACTTTTATTCCCAATTCAGCTCCCTAGGTCTCAATTTCCTGCATGTCGACCTCCTTCCCTCCCCGAATCGACACACCAGCACTCGAACATCCTCAAGTCTTCAAACCCCCACCTCGAACTTCCATACCGCCCAGAACGAACATCTTAAGGTAAGTAATTCGCTATTCTATGTTA
The DNA here is from genome assembly GCA_019616915.1 of Ceratobasidium sp. 423. Classification (NCBI taxonomy): domain Eukaryota; kingdom Fungi; phylum Basidiomycota; class Agaricomycetes; order Cantharellales; family Ceratobasidiaceae; genus Ceratobasidium; species Ceratobasidium sp. 423. The sequence goes on from WSTI01000085.1 coordinate 9,646, forward strand.
TATCACCTACTAACTAACGTCAGAGTAGCACACGACAGTTGACTCAAATGACTATCGGGCCCCAAGTTGGTTATATGCGCCTTATTCAAGGTATATCCGGGTCCCTCAGACAGAGTTGAAAGGCTTTAAAAAGCTTCGCTTTTGAGCCCTACGCCTTGTTTGCGTGTTCTTCTGTTACTTTCTTGGGCATGGGTACTTCTCGGATTCGAATATTGTTTGTTTGTATTTGCGCAACATGGCCTTGAAATGGACTATCAATGAACACATTGGACTCTGCCTCATTATTTGCACAACTGCGTGATACTGAAAGCGCCGACTCATACCACTTAGTACTCGCCCAAATTATGGCCGCATTAACTGTAAGGATCAATTAAAGTCCCGCTTGTATCTTGCTGGGGGGGGGGGCTTTCCTCTCTCAGCGATGATGCCGACTGAGACTGCACTCAGTCGTAGCAAACCTTCAGCATTCAGTCAAAACGGTTGCCAAATACTACGTGCGTAAAATTGAGGTTATACACGGCTAATGCGGGTATGTTGCTAGCTTGACCGAACTCATACTATCATACATCGGCTTCATCTTCATACCCGGACTCCAGGGCGCAATTACAAGTACAGTCAGCGACAGGGCACTCCTTATGCCCCGACGTTTCACTCTCCTCGTTGCCAAAGAACCATTCCATAATGTGTACAGCGTGCCCGCCATGTCGACAAGTCTGACAGAACACAAGCGCGTCGTCGAATGTATCTGAGGTATCTGAATTAGATAACTCCATACACATTGCGGCAACCATCTTACCGTGTATTGTATCCATTTGAGACAGCTCCGAGTCCCGTAAAAAGTCAAAAAGTGGCCCACTAAGTGACATGAGGCATATGTCGCATCTTGGCAGAGCGTTTCGGCAATGGGGACAAAAGGTTAGCTAGTGGAGACCACGTTAGCTACAATAGTTAGCAATATAGAGGAAACACATACCCTAATACGGTCGTGGGCCGTGGTCAACCCTGAGGTCATGCTCCTCCCAAAGTCCGTTGGGCCTGTGGCATTGACGATCTTATCACAGAAATTGCATCTCATGGCAAGCTGGCGCGGAACCCATTCAAAAGGCTCTCTATTACCATTCAATACGAGCTCACGGAGAATTTCGCCCTTTTCTATGTCGAATTGACAGCGTTGGTGGAACATCCTCCAACCATCGAGGAGGTCCTGATACACGGATATCCATCTCTCAGAGCGTTCGTCTTGCAGTATTCCAGGGCATACAAGAGCCGTGAGGATAGCTGCAGTTTGGACGTCACCGGTGTTGTCCACATAACGTTGCAGCACACGCAACCCTGAACTGGTGAGCCCGGTGAATAAAAGTGCTTCCAAGTCACCCGCTCGTTCGAGATCCTTCTTCACACTTTGGAAGAATTGCCCAAGCTGTAGGACAGGGGATGAGATAATCTACGTGGTAGTCGGTATGCCTTGCTTACCTGACCATCGTCTAGGAACCTTAATGCGATATTCAGGCGGTCACGTAGAGGGATGGCAACTTCTTCTACCACAGTAATCCAATCGTCGAATGCAAGGTGAGCCATCATAATGCGAAGGTAGGGATCCTCCAAACGGCTTCCGAGTTTCTGACAATGCTCTCGCCATGCTCCCTTCAGGCGTCTGTCTGGCTCTGTTTCAGCAGCGACTACTATTCCTGAAATGATGCGGTGCATTTCATCTGCCTAAATCTTAGTGTATGCGCATATGCCTTAGGTTGTTATACACACCAGAGCTATGCATAAGGGCTTCAACGGCCAACTTGAAGTCGTTCAGGAAGACTGCCCAGCATGCAGCTTTGGTAAATTTTCCTTCCTTGAGCCACCTAAAACCTTTGAATGGGCCAAGTCCCGGTATGATGGCAGTCGGAAACTAACCTTATAATATCGGCCCTGATTTCCGAGTTGCTAATATCCCATCCGCATAGCGCAAGTGCCAGTCGCCTCCTTTCCAATCTACCGAACCGGCGCTTTGACCCGATCTCTCGAGAGTCGGGACCCGTAAACGCAGCGCCGCTCTCCCCCGAATTGTCCGCCATGGAGTCACGCCGCATGTTCAAAATGCCGATTGCGGTGTCGTAATTGTCCCGTTGTGGCGATCTATGTCGCTCTCCCCGTTTCCCGCCACGTTGTGAAGGCGGCCTACTAAGCCCCAGGTTGGTATTATATCCCAGCGCCGGGCTAGAATGCCCTTGAGGAGGAACAGGTGCTCCTAGAAGAGGAGAGTAGGCTGGCGAGTCCATAGCACCAAGTTGATTTTGGTTGGACACCCGCATCACCGTCATAGGACTGAATCCCTCCCAGATCCCCAGTACACCTTGGTATTTGAACTCAAGACCACTGATTCTGCTCGAACCACCGGCAGAAAGGATTTCCCGAGAAGCTATTGCTTCGTTGTTGAGTGGTGTGTACAGTTATCCTGACTTAGACTAACCTTCCAACCAGCGCCACATGTAAACGACATTTATTGCATTTTGTTGAGTCTCGCTGACGATATCGGCATTCCGAGCAAACTGAAAGGGTCGCCGGTTGTATCAGTAGCACCAAGTTTGGAGTGACAACTCACGTTCTTGATTCCATAGCCTTTGATTGCTCGACGGCGCATAGTCATGGAAATGTCTTCTTTCATCGCTAACTCTGCTTTGCCGCTTTTTCTACCGGTCTTTGCGCTCGTAGATACATCTCTCCAGTAAGCCTCAGACATTGCTGGTGAGATACCAAGGCTGTCGTTTCCGCCGGTCACAGCAGGAGGATCATTATTGTCAGTCCCAAATTCAGGATCGAGTGGCAGTGGGGAAGCAGATCTAATGCGGCGGTGCTTTCCTAATGGGATACGTCGCAGAGCGGCAGGACTATATGCTCGTCCAGAAGGTGCGGCAGAAGAACTTCGCGAGGCGGCCGTTTTCTTAACAGAAGGAACACTCTGTCTATCCAAAGCGCGCCCAGGCCTCTCTTCAGTGATCGATAGGGTCGGTGCCAGACCTAGTGCGTCGCTTGTTGCAGGCTCCAAGGGTTCGTCAACAACCTCCCAAGGCTCTGGAACAATCCATTCGCCTTCGGTATTCCAACTACTGTGTACTTCAATGGGCTCATCTTTTGAACTAGGCCCCGATTTGGCATCCAACTGTGCGCGCGATGTAGAGGCTAGCATCCCCCGACTGCTCCACACTTGAACGTCAGAATTGAGAATGGCAGAAATATTGAGGGCACCGTCACGAGACACCGTTACTATTCGGGGGATGAGCGATGAACACGGTTGAGGTGGTGCGAATGCAAATGAAGACAATCCCTTTTTCGAAAACCCGCCTATGGATACTTTAATATTACACAAGTGGAGTTATAAAAACGAGCGTACCAGTTGCCGTGTGGGATAGTATTGGGCCATCGGGTAGCGTTCCTGCAACTCCGTGAAGGGCGTGACTTGGTGCGGCGCTTGTAGTGGAAGTTGCACGACTGTGGGTCCGATTCGTCTGGGAATTACCCCAACGACCTGACGAATTCTCTGTAGCCTCAGCGTTGTCAAGAATCTCGCGTCGGTGATCGAGGATATCCCATAATCGAACAAAGTTGGAGTCCTTCATAAGGCTTCCTAGAACACCTCGCCTAGCCTTGGAGAATTGGATCGCGGAAACGTTACACCCCCGCGGGTCAGTATTTGCTCCAGCATCCATCTCGGTCCATGTCATTACTGGGTCTGTCCAACGGCGATCCCAGAGTCGAATATTCATATCGTCTCCGTAGGACGCGAAACGATTGTCATCCAGGGGATCAACCGTGATGCCATAAACAGCCTTGGTATAGTAAGCCAATGGCTGGTTGGCATTACCAGTAGGGGGATTCGATGTAGGGGCAGTAGCTACGCCAGGAGACCTCAAGTCATACATTCCAATTCGCTTGGTGCCTATTCCAGCGATCAAGATGTGTGGGGTTCCAGGTAAAAATGCAAGGGAATGGATGACCTCGGTAGATCCATAGTACTGCAGCGGTCGAGTATCTCCTGGCCCCACCAAGGTCATCGCTGGCCGGGTGGCCGGGAGCCTGGGGCTCGTGCGCTGAAAAGCAGGGAGTGTCGAAGAGGGAGACGGCAACGTCCGAGCGGATCTTTCGATATCCCAGATGAGTAGACTCGGTTCGTTTCTTGTCTTTTCAAGACCGACAGCTAGATAATTTGGATCAATAGGAGAGAATTCTATCTAAGATTGAGTTTAGAGAAACCCATCCAGATACGCGCGATGATGCTTACCGCGTGACAAGGTCTCTGGTATTTAACTGGTAACATGGCTACTTTTGGGGCGTCCAACGAGTTGTGAGAATTGGGCAAGGATGCCACATTGCTATTGAGCCGAAGCAGCTCAACATTCCCCGTGGTAAGACCAACTGCCACAAGGTCGTCTATAGCTGGGTGGGGAGACCAGGCGAGGCACTGGCGGGGAGAGCATTATATGGGTGCGTATTCGAAAATTCGATTCTACGCACTCGCATGTGTACTAAATCAGACTGGGATGCCAGTGTCCTAACTTCTCCAGCCTGATATCCTCTTCAATTTTGGCCAAAATAATCTAATCCAATGTGTTGCTTACCTGTGAGTTCCATTGATACAACTTGACCTCGCTACTTCCCCCTACGATGAATCGATCCGACCCCAATGGATCCCATATCACCTGTCGTCGGACGGACGTCTGCATCACTCACAATGATTAGCCACAAACACAGTGCGCGTCTTTAAAACAAAGGATTCCGGAATTTCTCGGTCTGGCTTATGGTCGCGTGGTGGACGGAACGGAAAAAGTCCCGCGGCGCTTGTCTCCAACAACATCTTGTTTAACCATTGAATATGCAAAAGACATCCGCAGTGCCGCAATAAGTCCATGCAATTAGAACGATAGGAAAATTGAGGAGTTGATACTCTATCTGGGCGAATGCAGAGGAATTGGGCGAGATTACTCAGGGACTCGGTCGTAATGTACAAAATTAGTGCGGTAGATATACACTATAAACGGGAGTTTCTGTATAGCCAGTACGAAGAGGCAAGTATCCCGGAAAAGTGATGCAAATTCTAGAATTTGATCTGTTTGCACGCGCGCCTTTATCCTGGATTACCATCGGTCGGATGTGAACCTTCCCACTCGTCATTCTCGTCCCATTCATCGAATAGAGTTTCGTGTAATCCATGATAAACTTCCTTTAATATCGGAAACGGGGGATCGAGGGTCTATTCAATGACCGTTATTCCTCTGGACCACGAATTGTAACATGTTGACTGACCTGAAAAACGACACGTAGTCGAGACTCTCCAGCAGACAATACAGCCAGATATCTCCGTACATTCCATCCACAAAGCCCTTCATTTATGATTATATCCGATACCGCAGTGACGGGCAGAAAATGTCGGGACACCCCCGTGCCTAGAGCACTTTGGCCGAAGAGACTTAGGCCTCGGTGGGTTTCGAGTTGAATGCCAATCGACGGGAATGCGAGGACAGATTCTGTAGAGACTGGGTCAAACCAGACCCTTGGGGGATTATCCGCATCGTACTCACCATATTGTATCTCGGTAAGCCGGAGGTAAACAAACAACAGCGAAATCAAGAGAAAAAAGCCCCGCGCCGTTGTCCACGACCAATCGCCATTGAGTCTGTCCCACACGCATTGCTGCCGCGCAGAACAAACCATTAGTCCACATTTAGATAATAACCGACCTGAAAAGCTCACCGCTAAAAAGGCTATTGCAATCCCGAGTCCCCCTTCTTTCCCTCCCGCAACCCCATTTAAATGACGCCTAACTCGATATTCGACAACCCCGCTATCGAGCTCCAAGACCGTCAGCTGAAAGCCCTTTGATTCCACTAGTACGTTGGCCTTGGAGCTAATTTTTGCATTTTCAAGTCCAACTGGGGTCATTCATAGGTCGATCGTGGTTCAGTGCAAAAGCTCGGCGCTTGTGAATTCCAATAAATCTAACGCTGGCAGCTGGGACTTGACCTTGGGCTCAACCGCCAAAAGGGGTGGGGCAGCATCTTGTTTCATTTTCGTCGCGAGTAACCTCGGGCCCAGGAGGAGTGGTATAATTTATAAAATACATACATTCGCAAAGCCGGCGTGGGTCGTTTTCTAACCGAAAAAGCCCATACCGAGGTTAGCGCTCTAGAAGCCCAAGTTAAAAACGAGCAACCTTACAAGCGCAAGCTGGTCGCACGGGTACACACTGGCTGTGATGCACGCGCGCGAGCTTTATGAGTGACCCGTAATATCGATTATAGTTACGCTGACGCGAGGCTGCCACACGATACACGTGATCGCGTTTTTGGATGGCTGGTATCGTGCGGACATGCCACCTTTCTGGGACCCAATTGCAATGACGGGTTCAAACTTGGCTTCTACACACAGACCGACTGCGGGAGTGCACGGGTCGCCGCTTATCCTAAACACCCGCCACCACCCCCGGCTCCAGCTTGCTATCACTGCATTTGTTTCACCAATGCTGGATCACTAGAGGCCCAAGTTACGTAGATCCGGGATTGATTCCATTCTCACTTTCTGGAGTTCTCTGAATTCATGAATGCTGAAGTATGGGGTACGGACTATATACCCCACGAAGTTGATGTATGTTGTGTAAACACGGTATGGAGTGCTTTTGGACTTTAACCATTGATTATATCACTGTAGGGATGAGCCATAACTCCTTGATTTTTGCATTGATGAGCTCGGTGTGTTAACTCGGGGTGCCAAGCTCTCCAGGGTGCCTACTAGTAGCCGATTATTAGCGCATTCATGCGGAAGTATTTGGGTGTACGATGCGTATAGTGTAAGTATCTATACCGTGTCATATGTGGATTTGTATTCGTCAGATACCAGAGAGTATAGGGGGTCCGGCGTTGGGCTTGAAACACCGAGATGCGAGCAAAATTCATGGGCCAGGTAGCTGCGACAATCGTGAACTGGGTGGGGTCGGGAGAATATCCTTTGAACTTGAAAGGAGCAAACGGGTGCGTATGAGAATTGCATGAGAGAGATACCTTGTGTTAGAGGGTAAGACTAACGTCGGCAATCCGGAAAAAGCTAATGAGCCCGGGTTTGCTCATTGGATCACATGAGCAAAGGGTCCAGCAAATGATCCCCAATGAACAATAATAAAATAATTGCGCTTTAAATCGCATATATGAGAACCCCACCCTATGATTAAAGTCAATAAGCTCGAAACTTTAGGGGTGGCTTTGGTG
>WSTI01000088.1:0-16630 GCA_019616915.1 Ceratobasidium sp. 423
TATTTCAACCTCTAATGGGCTCTTAGAGCCATAAAATTTGCCCCGATGACTGTATGGTTTTAACAGATGCATCATGATGCCTTGGGATGGGTAGTTCTTTCTTGACATTATGTTTAAGTGTCATGATGCAACTTTTGCAACACATTCATCATGACACATGGCATAAATTGTATTATCAATAGTATACACTATGTCTAAACTTCAGTAATCCCCAGAAACCAAACAACTTTTGCAACGATTTCATTGAGAAATCATGAGATTTCACTTGGCTTCACTGGGCGTACTACATCATCATGACACTTTCGTCACACGGCCAATGGTCATTGCAAAATTCTCGCGACTGGCAGCTGACATAGTTGAAGTGTAAACACAGGTAAAGGGCCTCTCAAACCATTCGGTTAGGCTGCAAAAAAGAATTCAGAGGTGGGGTTTGAACTTTCAACACTAAAATTTTATTATAATCTCGCAACCACTTCACTATATGACCTTACCAGTCTGCCTCGCAAATATTACATGAATTGTGGAAGGTTGAAGCTACTCCACCAGCTAACTTGCGCTTCCGCATTTCACTTAAGGAAGTTATGACGACACTCACCACAGATTGCCAAGCTGTGGAGCACGGTTTCGAAACCAGAATTAAAATCCCTATGTTAAGGTAGAGCACGTCCATTTTCATCGTTACGTGAGTACACCTCGGTTGGCCAACCCAACCAAGCGCGTGTCTTTTTAAAAACAAGGCACAGAGTGGGCATAAGATGCAAACGACCGATGCTTGGGGAAAAATGGGTGAGGGATGGGCGGGTTGATTACGGTTATGAGATTGAATACTTGAGATACTGCCGTGGTTGGATCGTGGGCTAAGAATCGGTATCCTTGTTTCTAAGTTTTATAATCGTGCGCATGACCGAGTTGACGGCGGTGAAAATGACGGTTCGGTGCGACTCTTCGAGGCGGTCCCCCAATGATCGAGTAAATGCCTGTAATGTTACACAAGAGTCAGTGATGTGGCCAGACCATTGAGGGGGGAATGTAATAGATCTGGTGGGCACGGATAAACGGGTAGAACATGCGGTAGAAATGGGGAGAGCATATAACAGTGACTTGGAGGGGGAATGATAAAACCGAAACGAGAAAGGGGACTCACGTCAATATGCCACTGCTTCAAAGCATTGAACAGGCGCACCTTGCGGGTCTTGGTGGTTGAATGACAAGGGCTAAGCAAGAACTTTTCGATCGCAGCGGATTGGAGTTCCTCGAACGAGCGGGCAGGCATCGACACCGGCCACGGAATATCGTAAAACGTGAGCTAAGAGACGATGAGCGCGAGCCCAGCAGCAGACAAGGACACGCACCGGTCGACCCTCGGCATTGACACCATTGGTGAGGTCCTGCCATCCGCGCTCGTAGCGTTGCCAAGCAGCAATGACAACCTGCTCCTCGTTCCCTCGACGCTCTTCTTCCTTCTTGCGACGTTCCTCTTCCAACCGCTTGCGCTCTTCTTCGAATGCCTTGCGAGCAGGGTCAGTTTCTCGCGCTTCGCGGGCCGCACGCGCAGCCTGTCGTTCGCGGTACTTGATCTCCTCTTGGTGCTTTTGGTTCCGGCGGATTTCCTCGGCGCGACGGGCAGCGGCCATGGCTTCGGCGTGTGCGATATCCTCGGCGCTTGCAGGGCGATAACAATAGTAGGGGCGCGAGGATGATGGGGGATAAGGGTTAGGGTGGAGGTGCGTGTGGTGCTCTTCGTGGGCGCCGCGACGGTCCCACTCGGCTTTCAGGTTGTTGGCCCATGCACGGCGAGCAGCGTCGGCAGTGTGGGTCGCGTGGGCGCCGCGACTGTCCCACTCGGCTTTCAGGTTGTTGGCCCATGCACGGCGAGCAGCGCCGGCAGTGTGGGTCGCCGACGGTTCGTCGGCGGATGCAGTCGACGTGCGGCAGCTGCTACTCTCGCTCGAGGCCGACATGCGCCGGGACTCTTTTGGGGGGCGGGGAAGCGGGTTTGCATGCAGATGGGCCACGGCTTTCTGGTAGATAGTGCCCTCGCTTGATGTAGTATCGACAGGAGAGGGATCAGAATAGAGGGCCAGGGTGAGCTCCTCGGGGTCGGGGATGGGAGGGAGAGCAAAGCGCTCTTGTCTGACTGCTTGGACAAGTTCCTCTGCCTGTGCGTTACGAAGCTTGGCAGCCTCTTTCTCCTCGAGGGTCCCCAACTGTTCACTTGGTTGCTCTTCCTCAGCCTTCCGCTCCTGGATGTTGCCCTCACGTCGTTGAGACTCTCCCGATTCGGATATGAAACGTACTGGGCCATTCTGGTCATTGATTGACGTAGGTTGGAGGATTGGCGTCTTCGCGTTTGATACAATTGCTCTCATCTACCATGGTCAGGAGTTTGAGGGAGTTTGAGGGAAAGTCATTCTAGTATACGCTTAAATAATGGGCGCTCACGCTTTCTCCGACCACAGCCGCGCTGGGACGTGCTGCTGGCTCAAACGACCAGCACATCGTCAACAGTTTCCATAGCCTATCCGTGTTTCCACCGTCGTTGGGCATGGCTTGAAGTCGCTCGGGGAACTCTTTTTTCACAGTTACCAGACGTAATACAACGGTGTCATTTTTCCCCTCATACGGAATCTTGCCTGCCATCGTTTCCTGGTTTTGTTGTGCTCAATATTATTCAAAAAATACCACCTTATGACTTACATAGATAGTCTGTGGATTTCTTTTTTCGTGACTAAGAATCGGTATTGTAAACAAAAATACATACCATTCCCAATGCATATACATCTGAAGCTTCCGTGTGTAAAGCATCCTCCTCAAAAATTTCAGCAGCCTGTATGCATGTAAATCCGGGGAAGCGGTACGAAACCATGGCTACTCACAGACCATCGTACTGTAAATGAGGGGCCGCTTGTCGTCTGTGTGAAGCCCAAGGTGCGATCTATCAATAATGAGTTTCCAAAATCGGTCAGGGCGGGAATTCCCTCGTCCGAGACAAGTACATTTGCCTACAGACCGCTAGATTAAATTAGCCATCAAATACATATATCACACCCACCCCTTTTAAGTCACAATGAATCTAGTATAAATAATGAGCATACAAGAATTCAACCATTCACGAATGGCTTACAATACCGATCTGATGCAGATATGCCAATCCTTCGCAGATTTGGATACACTAGCAAATAGAGCACACCATCCAACGGGCATAGGAGTAGTTTGAGGTATCATTAGTGACCATCTTACCATCTTAAACCGATCAACCCCGGGCACTCTCGTTAGGTAGCGAGGCAGACTCCCGTGCGCCATCCAAGGCGCGACCATCCCAATCCGATCTCGGAAGATTGCCAGCCCAAGTAGCGGGATGACGTTGGGATGACTACATTTACCCCATGTATGAAGTTCGCGGGCCGCTCGCTTCACAATTACCAGGTGAGCATGCTACCACTGCCAGGGAGCGGAGAGTCAGGCGGACCTTCAGATGTTTGGGGTCTTGATTGATGCTATCGGCTGAAATCCGTAGTGCTTTTATAGCAACTCGTGTACCATCCAGTAGGAAGCCCCGGTAAATATCACTGAACCCGCCGTGGGTGATAGGATACTCGCCAAATAAAGCAAGATTAAGCTCGCTGGTAAGGTCCTTGCAACCACGACCGACCAGTTGTGACACGACCTCCCGCGCAGCCTACATAATCCCCGGAGTTGGGCTCACAACTGTTTCCAATAATACTACAACTCACGGTCTTTTTGCCTATTGGGGTGCTTATTGGGGTGGATTGTCGGCTGATCGTGGGTTTCGTAGCACCCTCGGTTGAAGAGGACCTGGATCCAAAGCGGCTGTGCACCTATCGATAAGATCGGCTCGTCATGACTTAGAATGATGGGCCCAAGCAAGACGCACCTTAACATGATTGCATGGCACCATACCCAGCATATCACTTTCATTCTTGCAGAGCCACCAATGCTCGTATTTGCGATCAAGAACAGCCAGGGTCTCTCCTTTCTTGAAGCTGAGTTCTCCCGGATCGGTGGCGTTAAAATCAAGCCGAGCAATTACTTGGTCTATTTTCTAGACATCCGTTAAAGATAGTGCTTGTTAGTCATAATTAAACTTTTCGTATGCATGAGAGTATTGAGAATTTAGATAGCTCACTTTATTGAGTTTGACGCATTCTGTCGGCACGTAACCCGTTGCCTGGGCGCTCTTTACAAGCGCCCAGTCCCCTTCAACACAATATACCAACAGACTCTCGCGTTCAGTGATTGTCAGATCGCCATCAGCTTGGGCAACAAAGCCCTTACAAGCCGTAGCAGCAGAAACAGACCTCACCTAATGTTCGTTGCCCGTTTTATTAGCCCATGTTCAATGACAATGAATCACGAACTTGCTCACTTCTTGGGTGTATCCCCTAGGAATCAACCCGGAACTCCTTTTATTTTTTTCTTCGTTTGCTTCGAGTGTAAACTTCCACCATCTAAAAGGACACTGCGGGTGGTATATTGGGCTTTTATCCAGCACCTAGCGGTGACTTACTCGGTGTGGGGCGACTCCATAAGTAGTAGTCTCTGGCCCTTCTTGATCGTAAACTCGCTACCACCAGAGCCGTTCCGGACATGTTCAAAGTTACGAAGAATAATTCCTACAGAATAGCCTGTAGCCATCTAGGCTGGGGTTGTTGATGTAGCCTTTTGGGGTATCTTAGGAAGGATTGAAGTAATTATTAATTATAAAGATGCTCACGCTACAAAGGGTTGTGGCTCAGCACTTTTATCACTTTTGACTGGAAGAGGGGGTGTCTCGTCCCAGGTAATGCAATGTGGACGGGTTCAGTTAGCGCCGCCAAGCGACCGGCGTTTACGAGAATGTGGACCGAAGTCACCGGAAAACCATAATCGGTGGTCACTGAGATCACGTTCACTTTGCGCCACCATTGCCCACCAAGTTATCGATTCTCCGGGACCTCGTACGCTTGGGGATTGCTGCTAAATTATAAAGTGCGCGTCATCCACACACATCCAAGCAAACAAGCCGTGAATTTCCAATATACCGTATATAGTAGTGATCCTATCTCGACAACGGCGACGATTGAGAAAACGCCTGAAACGGCATTAGAATATATGATTTTTTTCCAAGACACTTGGCTAACTCGGATTTTCGATTCTTGCCATCGTTACCCCGGTATTCGCTGTGTGCCCACCCGCTCAACCGGGTCATGTGATTGTGTTTACAAGAACTTCATGTGGCGGGTTCTGGGGTCTCTACGCATTTGTGAGTGCAGACCACACTCTACTGGATTGAAAAGCTCTGTGTAATAGTTATGTATACTCAAGTAGATGGTAAATACAGCGTTGATTTACATCGCTATATGCTCTGGGTCTGGAGCAAGGGCAGCGTGCTGTAGGGACTGGCTAGGGATGGGGAACGGATTTTGTTGAACGGGGCTAGGAATACATGGTATTGGTATGGTAGTTCCCTCCGTCATGCCAATTGTTCCTGCATCGCCGTTCGTGAGGCGTGAACTCTGAACCTTTTCTTTGTAAAATTGTTAGAGCCAGTATACATATTAAATTCACTGTTTACTTACTCATTTCCGTGCATAAAGTGCCGCTTCAATTTTACGTTTGCGTGCTGGAGTGTAAGTCATAATGGGAGTTTGAAGGAAGAGCTCAGGTTGGGACCCCGGACTGTCTCGACTAATATGTTGACTCAGTAGTATCGCGTGACAAAGCAAGCCCGTACTTTCGACGGGTAGAGCACAATATTTCAGGGAAGGAGGAGAAAATCGAGTTAGCTAGGTGTCTTAGAAAAAATCATATATTCCAACGCCGTTTCAGGCGTTTTCTCAATCGTCGCCGTTGTCGAGATAGGAGCACTACTATATACGGTATATTGGAAATTCACGGCTTGTTTGCTTGGATGTGTGTGGATGACGCGCACTTTAACATTGTCACGTACAGTAACTCGGAGTGTCCTCTTGAGCTTCTCAATGTCGTTGATGGACAAGAGATCGGTAGGGATATCGCTGAACCTAGAGTCCGTTCCTGTCATAAAACGACTCGACGAAACGCTCGTTAATCGTATTGCTGCTGGGGAGGTTCGTGGAGCTAGTTTTCCGTTGTACTAATTCTTGGAAGACGCTCCTATCACGGCTCATGCACCTTGTGTTGAATAGATTATACATAGACCAGCATCTGCTTTGAAAGAGCTAATTGAAAATGCCCTGGATGCTGGCGCAACTTCGATCAAGATTACAGCCAAGGATGGTGGGATGAAAATACTCCAGATACAGGACAACGGCTGTGGTATCAGGGTCAGTCGTAATACTTTACGAGACAATATGTTTTAACCAATGACGCCACACAGAAATCGGACCTTCCTATTCTTTGCGAACGGTTCACTACATCCAAGTTGCGGGAATTCTCAGACCTACAAGAGATAGCAACCTATGGTTTTCGTGGCGAGGCACTTGCTAGTATATCATTCGTCTCGCACTTGTCCGTCGTCACGAAGACGCGTAGTGACACGTGCGCGTGGCGGTGAGTTGGACACATCACTCGAAAAACCAAATGTGCTGATTTGGAGGGCCCAGTGCATTATATGAGGATGGTGTATTGCTAGCTCCCAAGGAAGGTGCCGCGTCTGAGCCTGTGGCTTGTGCAGGAAACGATGGCACTGTGATTACAGTAAGCATCAATTTATGATGATGTTGGATTTGCTCGATCAAACTCAAACCCAGGCAGAAGATCTCTTTTACAACACACCCGTTCGCAAGGCGTCCCTACGTAACCCAGGGGAAGAATATGCTCGCTTATCTGATGTCGTGACCCGGTACGCGATTCATCAGGCTGGGGTGTCCTTTGTATGTAAGAAGGTTCGTAGGCGTGAACACTTACACTCCGTTAAACAACCAACCGCCTTCTGTAGGCTGGATCCACATCCCCAGATGTGTCCACTCCAATAGGTGCCAGTCGCTCATCGTTGATTCGGTTGCTATTTGGAGCAGGGGTGGCGGACGCACTGCTAGAACTCGAGATATCTTCCTCGGACGTTTCGGAGCAGGCTACTGGTAAACGGAAGCGACCCAAGGGAGACGTAGATGCTATGGAAGAATCATGGAGTGACAGTGACGATGAAGCCGTTCCTGTGGGTAAAAGAGGAGACAAAACTACGTGGAAAGCCAACGCTGTGTTCACCAACACATCGTTTCAAGGCAAGAAGCTGTCTTTACTGTTGTTTATCAATCGTAAGTCAAACTGAGCACCATGAATATGAGCTTACTCTCGTGGGGTAGATCGCTTGGTCGAGTCCCGTCGAATTCAAAGGGGAATCGAGGCCGTGTATTCTACCATTATGCCAAAGGGCGCACATCCGTTCGTTTACCTCAGGTAGGCATTGTCGTCGAAACGTGTGGAAAATGGTGTAACTCTCAATTTTAGCCTTGAAATTGATCCAAAGCATGTTGACGTGAATGTTCATCCGACGAAACGCGAGGTGCGTTCCTAATTTATACGCATATATCGAGGCTTGACCCTGCCCAGGTTCATTTCATGAATGAGGACGTAATTGTGGAAACAATATCCGATGCTATACAAGGAAAGCTAGCCTCGCAGAGTTCTCAAAGAACCTTTACATATCAAACATTGACTCCGATCACCGACACGAATAATACGATCGGGTTTCCAAGGGTTTCGACGTCCACGAAAGCAAGTAAAACTCGATTAGCATCTACCGTATCAGACGATGAGCGTGAGGAATCCGGTAGAACAGGCAAGCAGAGACGAGTCATATTCAGATGCTGTGTTGATAAACGAGGGCATTGATAGGTTCTATGCCTGCCACGCCAGCTCCAAGACAAACACAAAAAGCCTTGCCCCAGCATCTGGTCCGAACATCCTTGCGCGATCGCACTCTAGATAGCATGTTTGCTGCTTCTTCTGGGAGCTCTTCCCCAGCGCCAGCCCGCACCACTGCACGTCCATCCGACTCTAACAATGCTTCGAGCGACAATGGCTCGTTGGCAACCAAGCCAGTCGCTGCCTCTACAAAGCCTTCTCTTAAACCCTCTACTACAAAAGAACAAAAGCTGGGCGAAGAACTCAATGAAGACGATGTCCTTCGAGATTCGATTGCCAACATGGTCATGAATGATCGCGAACAAGAGGAAGACGCTCCTTCGTTAGCCAATATTCCGGAGAGCGAGTGTTTCTTGACAAGCATCCTGGAGCTTCGCCAGCAAATCCAGGACGATAAACATTCTCGTATGTGCCCATCGAGATACATCCATACGGTCGTGCTAATTGATCCTAGGCCTGACCGATATTCTACGTAACTCCAAGTTTGTTGGCATGGTCGACTTTGCTTCCACCCGTTCGCTACTGCAGCACGAGCTGAAACTGTATCTTGTGAACCACTCCGCCGTTGCGTAAGCATAAGGCACCTGAGATATGTATAGATGCTTATTCCCCAATTCAGCGAAGAGTTGTTCTATCAACTCGGACTTCGACAATTTGGCAATTTCAGCTCGCTGAAACTCTCGCCTCCACCTCCGTTACAAGAACTAGTTCATCTAGCAGTCGAGGACAATACCGACATACACAAAGCAGGGCTAGACCCCAAGAAGATAGGCAACGTGAGTTAATTGGCTTGCCCTTCTACTTTCAATTCATTAGAGGAACCTATAGAAAATCATTAAAATTATAATGGGCCGAAGAGAGATGCTCGACGAGTATTTTGGAATCCGAATCAACGAGGACGGGCTTGTACAATCCTTGCCCTTACTCCTTCCCGGTTACACACCCAATATCGACCTGTTACCCATGTTTCTGATGCATCTCGGCCCAAGAGTGAGTTTCGTACCTATCTTTTGACGATTTGGAACTCAAAGTACTTTAGGTGGACTGGAAGTCCGAGAGAAACTGCTTTGAGACAGTTTTCCGCGAAATAGCTCGTTTCTACGTCCCTAAACCTCCTATGGACTTAGAACCAGAGAAAGATCAAGGTGGGGAAGGCGAGCAAACCTCAAATGAAGAACGAGACGCGGCGGCAAAGGCAATGGTGTGGCAGAACACGCATATAATCTTCCCAGCAATTCAGAAATACCTGGTTGCCCCAAAGAAGTTGATCAAAAAGGACGTTGCCCAAATAGCAAATCTACCGGATTTATACCGAGTTTTCGAGAGGTGCTGAGTTGGTACTTTACTTATCTAGAGAACTCTATGCCTGCACTAGAGCCAAAGAGGAAACTCGGCGCAAATACACCAATTTGTCCTATCACTTGGTCGTCTATCTGTATATACCTACACCAGCACATTAATGAACCCGCGTAGTACTCATAACTCCATGTTTTCATCCTGTGATGACATTTCTTCGTCTAGAATACAGTAATTGCTTTGGTCTGGAGAACCAAAATTCCATAAATTCCATAAATTCCTCCAAATAATCGGATATTTCAAGAAGGAACATTTTCCTTGTTCTCATCCGGCTCGTCCACTGACATTCGATCTCCCTCTTTCTTCCCCTCACTTCCCTGATCGGTCGCGCCCGATGCTGAAGTTTCTTTTTTGGACTCGTCATCGGTCGATTCACCTTCCGCGGAGCCATCAGCTGGCTTGGCGCTGGAAATCGTAGTCAAGTCCCGTTCGCGTGCCTCCTCGGCCAACGCTCTAGTCGGAGAAGGTTCAGGAGTGGAAGCACGGACGTATCTCTCAGCTTCTTGCGTTGTAGGTTGCGTTTGAGGTGGTCGCGCCTGCTCAGCATTGGACTCGGTGACAGTAAGATCTCCCTCGGTCGTAGTCGCCTGGGGTTGAGCCTCAGCGGCCGTCGACCCTGCAGAGACGAACCTGTCGCCCAACGATGTGGCTGACTCTGACGGTAATTGAGTAACCGAGGTCAAAGCAGTGGGGTGATCAGATAGATGTCCGGGGCGTGGATCGTCTAATTCGTCGACAAGGCCCAGTGCTGGAATAGAATCCTCGGGTAGGATAGGAACTCCAGCGAGATTGGCGTCGCCAGAGGCATCCCCGGGTAGAGGGGCTCGAGGAGACGTCGGAGGTGGGCTCCTCGAAAGACTACGATGGTTGCTGTTAGGAGCAGGTCGATGTAGGAAGGGGATTGGCGTGAACAAGGGGGAGCGTGCCACATCTAGAGGGCCGGGTGTTGATGCGCGGGATGAGACAGACCCTGCAGCGCTGGCGAAAATGGCGTTAGATTTTAATCGTCAGACAAAAAGTAATATATTACTTACCCAATCACCGGCTGAGCACCGTTTTGTGTTTCCAGAGCATAGGTATCAAGGGGATAGTCTTTGTGCGTACTAGTAACCAGCAAAGTACGTTCTAGCGCACGAATGTACTTTCCAGCGTTCTTGTAATGTCCCCTGGGTTTAACAATCAACTCGGCAAGTCTCTGTGCTGTGAAAGGTGGGGCTCTGTACATCCTTGATCAATCACTAAATCAACACTTGACCCCGAAAAAAACGTACGAATCGAAATCATGAAGATAGGCAAATATCCGGTTCAGTTCTTCCTTTGCCTCCTCCGTGCTCAACTTGGCTGGCAGTGCACGGCCCGAACTAGTGTCCCATACGGCGCCATTCCCATTTAATCCTGCCCCATGCAATTCAAGATTCGGACGTGCAGGGAAGGGTGCGATCACAAGTCCCAAAGGCGTTGACGGCTGTAGGTCAAGAGTAGCAAGCGGAGAGACGAGGTAAGGGGGAGAAGGAGATGGCGGGGGTGGCGCATCGGGCGGCAACGGACCATCGGTGGTCATAAGCTCGGATGAATCTGTCAAGGGAACAAACGGAGTGTCAGAGGCCGGGGGTGGAGGAGGGGCCGTGGCTCCTCGCTCTGCATCTTTGATAAACTCGAGTGTATTCTAGCAAGAAATGAGCTCCACTATTGGTTCAGCACAGGTCTGACATACCTGTACAAGCTTGTACTTGAACATATCCCGAAGGACGTCCCATTCTGAACTGGAGGAGTGCTTAGTCGCATAATGAACACCCAGCCCTAATCTTCAAGCGACCCACTCGACCATGTTCGTCTCAGCAATTTTATCAAGTATGGCCTCATACTCTGTGTTCAGGTCAATATTGTGTCGGCTGCTAGGCGCGGAGTATCTACCTGGCTTCCAAGCAAAATCTGGAGATATAGCATACTCTCCTTCGATAACGATATTTTCGTTCGCCATGATTTATCGCGAAATAGGTCTAACCCAATATCCAAATTTACTTCGTGCAGAGTTTAGGGTCGAGTACGAGTTCAAGCTACAGCACTCTAGTGCTGCAGATCTAAAGTAGCATTGCCAATTAGACTTTGTGGCCTCGCGCAACCGCCAAACACTTCTAAACAAGAAACAAAAGCGCTCCGTGTCCCAAGTCATTTTCTTATAGATACCCAACTCGTATGATACACATTTAGTAGCTTAAGCCACTGCCTTAAAAATAATACATACGCTCACTCGACTTCTAATTGGACGCCGCTTGCTACCGGCGGAGGTCACAAGAGCAACACCTTCGCTGGCTAGTTCCTCACACGGCTCGTCCTCAACGAATCCCAAAATGATGAAAGACCTGACATGACTGTGGGTAGTCAAACAGAATAAATAATTCATTCCTTCAACGTCTGGATATACAGGTTTGACCCGCACAGCCCTGGAAGTACTTTACAGGTCAGGGTTCCGGGACTGAACCGTGGAAGAGCCTCAAGCCCCCTAAGCTGTTTGCTTGGTCTCCCATACATTCCTGGGGGAAATCCTTCAAGGTAGCTATAACCACCCCCCCTTGAAACAATTTTCCTCGTCATGGTCATCGAATTCCTCTCTAACTGACCGAAACTGACCGGCAAACGTGACATTTCCCCTGTACACCAACCACGGTCACTCGGGCGATTCACGGATGGCCAAAAGCCCCAAGCCGTTGATCGCATGAAGCTCTAAATGCAATGGGAAGAGGACTGGCATAATTTACGTGAAATAGTAAATTCTATTCCTCTGGTCTTCGGCCATGGCTGACTGGATCGAACTGGCTCATGGTGCACTCCGAAGATCGCACAATGATAGTGCTAATAATAAGTTTGTTCATCAGGAGCCTATACAGTCCCTGAACGAATCCACATGGCCACATATACAGTCATTTAATTCCAATGTGCTGCGGATGTTCATTGCGTGCTGGTCTAGACCAAACCCGTCGACAGAGCACGCTCTTTTGAGAACGATCCTCGATTTTCTGGCAATGCCTACGCCTACTCCAACCACCAACCTACTATCAAGCACTGCATATATCCATGCTCCAGCACGATTTTGTCACTACAAGTTCATTTCTTTCGGCGAAATGCGCCTCAACGCATCAAGGCGCGCATCTTTCGAATCACGATCACAATAAACGGGGTCTAACGACAAACACTCTCAACCAATCGCGAATTCAACTCCCCCTCAGTGCTCTAAGAATAGATACCACGCGTGTACTCTATGTGACGGGCGCATATATACGTCATCTATATATGGACAGGACGTCATTTAGAATGCAGTCATGTGACCGTGCTGATGGTCATTATGCTGAAGCCTCAACCTCAAAATAGTGTATAAAGCCTGGACTCACGGTCTCGCCATCCCCAGTACCTCACACCGCCTCTCGCTCGAGCTGCAGCCATGAAGTTCTCCGCAACTGCTGTTGTTATCCTCTCCGCTGTCGCCGCTTACGGCCAGGGCAGTACTGAGTCCACTAGCTCTACTCGTGAGTAGTCTCCATTTCAACCCTGCTCTTTGGAGCTGATATATCTCTTAGGGTCCCTATCTTCATCTGCTTCGGAGGTCACTGGCCTTAGCTCCACTCGTACTCGGTCTGAAGCCTCTACTCAGTCTGTTGCCTCTTCTTCGAGCACCCGCGTTGCGTCTGCAACCGCCCCGGCGAACTCTGGGGCCAGTGTAAGTAATATTCTTCACAGATTTATCCAGTACTAAAGCCGAAACATGTAGTCTGCCTTGAGCTTTGCATCCAGTGTTGCCGCTTCCGCTAGTTCAGCGGCAGCAAACGTAAGTATTTACCTCTGATACGATATCTATGGTCTAACCGAATCAAACCCCAGCCCTCGCAATCACGCAGTGCAGGAGTCGCTATTGCTCCCAACCTTGGCGCAGCCGTTGGTACAACCGCCATGGCGTTGCTCATGGGTGCTGCAGGACTTGCTCTTCTGTTCTAAGCATATCCTAGTCTAATGATGCGTATTGCATGATACCTGGCTCGAAGACTATTGCGGCATTGAACGCTGTCATTCAAACAATTTCCGAATTGTGCTGTTCTTTTTTTAGTGCATGCAGCCTTGTGTACACGAATTCAATTGTGTATTTGTCAGCATTAGCCACATGAGCGTTCTGTGTTGACAAATGCCAGATTGAGCTTCATGCATGCGTAGGAGGTTCTACTTTATGAAAAAGTCGCTATCCACTCCACTCGAGTTAAAACAATGCGCAGCAACTGTATTGCTCTTCGTCCACGTGGCCCCATCTCACCACGCGTGCGATAATCGGCCGCAGTTGAGTTGATTTGGGGAGCGTGGTCGTGGTTAGCGCTCCGAATTTCAGACTTTTGGTGATTTAGACTCAACGCAGAATGTGTGGCGCGTAGATTGTGATACGGCCTGAAAGTCGACGCTTTACTAGTGTTAGTGCCTAGAACGACGTATTGAGGTACACAGCAATATAAATGGTTCGTCTGGGGGGAATGCGATAAACGTTTGTCCCAACTAGTACCTCGTAGCTGGGGAGTACGAGCGGGCAACAGTCGTGAAAGTCAGGCCGCCGCGGATAGCTACAAATATGCACAAGCGGCTACGGTCTTCAGCCGTTTCAAAACCTCCTCGTTATGAGCACGCATCTCGTGCGTCAATCGAGCCTACGCTATTGTTGAAGGCTCCTCGATATGAGAGCAAGTGCGCATTTCTTACCTTTACCCGAAATTTCCGAGCTGTTCGAATTGAAAAGAATCACGTTCAGATATTCGGGTTGCGCATCGTGACTCGCTGTGGTGATATAGTCAAGTAGTTTGGTGGTATGCGGCCTTTGACTTGGTAGATTGCGCGCACTTGATTGGACGCATTAACCTCTAGAAGATAGTTAAACGTGTAAAATTGGGTGCGCGTTGGACATCGAGACACGCGGACGGGTGTTCCCGCAGGATCATCTTGCTAGCCCAGTGTGATTGACTCATCACACCACAGGAGCGATCATACGTTGACAGGTAACTATGGGTCAATGTGCAACCGGAACCCACTCTGAACAATTCCCAGCATTCTGGGGGTACCAGCGGAAGCTGGCCAAGGCCCAGACACCGGGTGGTACTTAAGAGGAGAAAAGACAGAATGGTTTATCGCTGGTGCTGTGAAAAGCCCGCAGAATCTGCGTTGAGGGGGATCCAGACTCGTGTGACATTTTCTCCGGTTAATCCTGGGAGTCTAGCACACCTTCCTTAACGCGTTTGTAAATAGACCGAGTTTATAGCTTACAAGCGTAACCTTGTGGCGGAACCGACGGTGTCTTTGGTCTCAAAGGCAATAGGCACATTGGTAGTGAGGTAGGCTCGGGTAAGAGACAAAGGAATACCGCCGCGAACTAAAACCAGAGCACTCAGAGCGTGGCGTAGGCACGTAACGAGGTTACCTCCAGCAATGGTCGGTGCATGTATGCGCGAGTTTTGCCTGTCGTTGATGACCTGGAGTGCCAATCAAGCGTTGGGCAGCCCTTTCTCAAATGCATCAAACACAAGGCGTAGCACAAGTCTATCCAATCAGCGCGGCCATAATGAACTTAATATTCGACGTTCAGGGAATTACACACGTATTAATTAGATACGATTCACTCGATGGTTTATTCGTTAGAACATATCCATAGTACTAGTATTGTGCCTATCGCATACAGAAATGGCTGACCGAGACCATGACCAACACAAAACGAATAAAAACAGACGAGACAAAACAATATCCGAATGTAAGGAGTGGAGGGTGGGCATACAGACTCGCGAAGAAATACAAGAGCATGAGACAACAATGATGCATGGGTGATAGATATGTTACAGTAGATATATTAGAATGTGTATAGGTCGGGTTTGGTCATGAGCTCGGTCAGAGAGCGGGCGACAGCACCCACAGCCTCCTTTACTTTGGGTCGTTCATCTTCTTCAATGCGGGCCATCCACCGCCCTTCAAACTTGTCAGAGTGCCAACGCAGCATGGCATTACGTAGTCGTTCCTTCCGTGGCTTGTCTTGAGAGTGTAAGGGGGATAGAATAAATGCGCCGACAGCCTGGGGTGTGATTGACTCGGGGCCTGATGGAACACGCAGCAGTGGCCAAGGGATGTCTCGGAAGCCGATCGGTTGGTTGGGCGAGGCGACAGACAACGCAGACCAACGGAGCTCGTAGGCGTTCCAGGCGTCCAAGGCCGATTGCTCGCGGGCTGGTTGCTGTGAGCGAGAGCCGCGGTCAATTGACGGGTCAGCTGCCCAACGACGCTTCCGGTCCTCGCTCTCCCGCTTCTGGTACTCGTAGCGAGCCCGTTCCTCACGTTGACGTTCTGCGGCCTCACGTCTCCGGGCCTCCTCAGCACGTTGCTCCTCGCGTAGCCTTCGGTCTTCCTCGGCGCGACGCTGCTCTCGTGCCAAATGCTCCTCGGCAGCTCGGCGTTCCTCTTGGGCGCGGAATTCTGCTTCCTTGGTCCGCTTCTTGCCTCCGGCACGATCGAAAGTCTCGGCAGCGGCGGCGGCAACGTTGGCTCCCACCGCGGCGTCCATCCGCCGTCTGGCTGACTCCTCCATGCGTACGGGCGGTTCTACGGGAACGGCTTCAGCACGGGCCCGAACTTGGTTAGGATTAATATAGACGCGGGGAGCAAGTGGAGGCGAGGCAGGCTTGTCATTGGTTTCGGGGACAGGGCCGGTTTGGGCACGAGGAGTCCGATCAGGGTCGAAAGCCGTGGCCCGTGGGGTTTTCGCGCCCATAGGCGATGCTCCTTGGTCGTGGGCAGCGTCGATAGGAGAGGTCGAGGTATTGACATGAGGCACGTTGAGCGTCGGCGCAGAGCCCGACTTCGGCCGTTCGGTGTTCACTCCATTGAGCCCAGAATCGCGTGACTTGCCTGCAGGTCGCAGAGTTGGCTGAGGGGGACTAGTATGAACCTTGGGAGGCGACGAGGGTGCCACAGCCTCGTGGGCCGGAGGTGCGGCCTCACGCATTATAGGGGCCTCGCGGGTCACGTTATGCGCAAAAGCAGAACCGTTGGTAGTGTTGACTGGAGAGTTAGACCTAGGGCTTGGAGTCCGTACACGAGCAGGTGTCTTGGAAGGACCGGGAGTGCGCACACGAGGGGGCGTCGACGAGGGCAAGTCCTCCGCGCTCATCTTATCCGACCTGAAATGTACCCGACCGCCAGAAGGTTCGCCTGCAGTGGCAGCTGTAGTCGCCGGGCGAGGTTCGGGGGTGATCACGGTCGGTTCCAGCTTGCGATTGAGGTCGGCAGCAACGGCGGCAGCGGCAGCGGCAACGGTCTGTTGTTCAGACTTGCGAGACCGCTCTTGCATCGCTTTGAAGATGGCACCCTCGTCCGAGTGCTTGCGCGCCAACTGTGACTTGGCCCGCGGCTTGTC
>WSTI01000089.1:5683-16530 GCA_019616915.1 Ceratobasidium sp. 423
ATATGCAGCGAAGCCAAGATATGTGCGAAGCCAAAATATGGATATGCAGGAACGCCAAAATATAGAAGGAAGAAGCGAGATGGAAGGTCAGGGCCGGTAAGTTCATTATCCACTAAACGACTAACCTGAGTGCACTTCATCTCAGGAACAGGGGTAATGGTGGCAGTGACCCAGTGGCTCTTGACGATACGCATCAATTGGTCGAGGCCGTAGATGGCGCCGGCCGCAACGCAGTAGGGAATGCATTCAGGGACGTGCAGGCACGACTGGACCTTTGTCAGTTTGGTTCGAGGAATAGGTAGGGGACTTACAGCAAAGAGCATAATGACGAGTCCGATCCAGTGCGAGTGCCAAAAGATGTTGTACGACGAGCGACGGATGACCGGGAGCGAGAGGATGACGCAAAAGACAAGACCACCGAATGCCATCCAGCCCCAGAACTGGCTCTTGGCAGCAATGGTGATGACGCCGGATTTGGTCCACTTGACGACTAGCAAGAGGTGAGTACGGTTCAGAGCACAAGAACGGGGACGTACGGAATCCAACCACATGGAAAAGACCGGCGATGAACATGAGTTGGCCAACCCATCGGTGGATATAGTTCAACTACCAGCAGGTTAGCATATACCCACTTTTTCACATGCCCGACTCACCTTTTCGTATCCCATACCAACCAGCCACCCGACCAGACTATTCTTGGTCCCGAGCGCGAAAACGACCGGAATCTGGGAGATGCACACGAATCCAGAGCGCTTGATGTTCGTTACCGGGTTCGCGAACAAGAACATGGCGACACACATGAGCGCACCATATGCAACGAGGATAATATACTGTCCGACGCTGTACCCCGCATAACGAGCACTAACGACCTTGGAAACCGGGTGGAGCATCGAGTGGTACGACGGTACCCGAGTCGGTTCGTGGCCTTGGATTCCACGTGCAGCGCGGAGATGAGAAACGACGTTGACATTAAACGATCGTGGTGCATAGCTCGACTCGAACGTCTCGCTTTCCGTGGATCCCAACCCGCCAAGGCGCTTTTCCGTATTGGAGCGCGAGAGACCGCCTTTGGATGTGTACGTCGGCTTGCGGGTGACGCTAAACGTGCTCGAGTTGGCAGACGAGGAGAACTTGGAGAGGGCAGCAGCGGAGGAAGAGCCGCGGAGAATGATCCAGCCGTCTTTCCATGCTGTTCGGTGCGAGAGCCGGGCAAAGACCCGGGGAAGGGCGGTGATGGTGAAAAAGAGCAGGACAAAGAGGATCAGGATGTCGGTGTAGAATCCAATGTCGTCGTTGGAGAGAGGAGCCGTTTGGGCTGCAGCTTGAGGAGCTCCGCCAGCCATTGTGAGTAAAGTGAAAGTTAGTGGGAAACCGAAAATGAATGTGCGAGCGGACTGTATGCCGCTTATAGTTTATACAAGAAAGATGTTCTTACACCTGTGCGGAATGAGTGTCAACAAGAATTCAGTGCAGGCTGCGGCGTACTTTCCTGGAAGAACGAAAGGCCAGCTATGCGTACAGAATCCCGAATTGCTGCTGCGGTGGGACCTTATATGCTAGAGCACAGCTGGCTTGGTATATTTGACTTCTTGGTTGCGAGGCGTACCCGGGAAACATAGGGCTGCGGACCGCAGGCATATTGCGTAGCCCCGCACACGAACGGGTGCCTCATGATGACTACTTCTAGGTATCATATAACCTAGTAATATAACAACCCCCTTAGCAATCATGTTTCTCGTATCAATCAATTCTTTCACGGCTAGCTAAAACTCTAGCCCCTAACATCCATCGCCACGTGCGCAGTTTGATTGACGACCATGATTGCTTCATTTTCAACTTGGCATTGCGAAGCTTCTTGTTGCGTGCTCGACGACGATGAGGCATATGCTTGTATATTTAACCTGCCGGCGGTAACGGGGAAACAGGGATTGTATAGACTTGCGACTGCCGAGATCATGACCATTGTGCGAAAAGTTCCGATCATACAAGGGAGGGGCGGGGTTTGTTTGTGTTGTGCCTTGCTGGGCAGCGCCACACACTCTATCTAAACTGAAATTAAAGCCAAGTAAGCTTGGTCAGCAATTACGGCTTCAGAGAAATTACAATTATTACATAGACGCTGCCGAATGACTCGTGTGGGACGATCGGATTAAAAGCCGAAGGCGAGTGCATTGGCTTTCGAGCTAGCGACGACGACGACAACATCCCAACGTCCAATCCACGCTCTGGAACTTGTTTATCATGCCTCCCACTGCTATCAACTCCACCGCCGAAGATGCTCCAGAGATTTCACAACTGAAACTATCCCCAGTGGCAAATGTGCGCTTCTCAATAAATGCTATTTATGACTGTTGTCATTGACACGTTTTAATTGGTAGAAACCAACCGACCAGCATGACTATTCGCGGTTCCTTGCTCGCAGGACGGGACTCAGAACAATCGACGGGAGTAAGTGAAATGGAAACTACACTCTTGCACCTGTGAATTCACAAATGTTCCAATACTCAGTCCGTGGTCTCCTCCCTCTCGAAAAAACACCAGGCGTAATTTCGTTGCTCGCGGGGAAACCTAACCAAAACACGTTCCCCGTTGAGGAAATCTCCATCACCTTGCGCGCTCCGGGCGCGCCTCAGCCGTATTCTCCGTCTGGGGGAGAACCCGTACGCGAAATTTTAAACATCAGTGGGGACCTCCTCGCAACGGCCCTTCAATACAACTTTACAGATGGTGTACCTGACCTCCGGGCGGTGCTGGGCGATTTTCAATTGAAGGAACACGGTGTCGCGGTTGATGACGTGAATCTGCAGCTCACGGTTGGGAGTGGGAGTCAAGATCTTATGTACAAGATCTTTACGTGCTTGCTTGACCCGCACGATTCTATTTTGGTTGAGGCGCCCGTTTATGCGTGAGTTGGCTTTGGTCATTTGGCGTCTCCTTGACTAATTCAGGTGTTACAGGGGCGTTTTGCCTATTCTTCAGACACTGGAGGCCGATATGATTGGTAAGGCCGTTGCTCAAGCGTTGCTTCCTGACTCATATCTTTCCAGAGGTTAATACCGACCCTGACGGTATTTCCATCGACCACTTGCGTGGAATTTTGACCAACTGGCCCAAGGACAAGCCAAAACCCAAGGCGTTGTACACTGTACCATATGGATGCAACCCTACTGGCGCAACAACCCCATTAGAACGGAGGAAGGAGGTCCTAAAGCTCGCGCAGGAGCATGACTTTTTGATTCTCGAAGGTGAGCATTGCTTTTAAATTGTTCCACGCGTTCTAACACAGGTCCAAGACGACCCATATTACTATCTGTATTTCGGATCCGCCGAGAGACCTCCTTCCTACCTCACCCTTGAGAATTCCGCCCAGAATGTCGGGCAGCGTCTCGTACTACGCTTGGACAGTTTCTCCAAGGTTTTGTCGTCGGGTAAGTTTGGTTCACGTGCATACATTCCGATACAGAGTTTGATTTGTATGTAGGCATGCGTATTGGGTTTGCAACCGGTCCACCGCATCTAATCAGAGTCATGAATGCGCATGTAAGCCTCTCAGTTACCTGCGCTGAAAAGGGCTCACCATACCAATAGACATCCGCGGCCAACCTTCAAGCGAATAGTACAACCCAAGTGATCGCACTCGCCATGCTCAAGCACTGGGGTTACGATGGCTTCCAGGCGCACATTTCCAACATCTCTGGCTTCTATCGTGCCAAGCGTGATGCGTTTGAGGCTGCCATGTACAAACACTTCAAACCCGAGGGTGGAAAGCAGTTAGCAGAGTGGACCCGACCGGAAGCCGGTCTATTCTTTTGGTTAGTGACCATCCTTCCGTATTGTGGATAGCCTCATGTGATTGTGATTGAACAGGTTCAAGCTCAACGTTCCCAGTGAAGACTCCTTCCAGTTGATTAGTACCAAAGCTCTGGAAGGAGGTGTACTTGCCGTACCCGGAAAAATCTTCTTCCCGAGCGGCAGGAGGACTGCGTACGTGCGCACAGCGTTTAGTGTGATGGATATTGAGCTCGTAGACGAGGCGCTGAAGAGGCTGGCGAAGGTCGTGAAGGAGGCGACTGAAGGTGCTTGATGCGCGTGGACATGGGTACGGGACACTCTTGATCTATTTCTTGTGCTATAGCAGTGGAGGTCTCAAATCTGTGTAGACTAGAGCAGGTCCTTTATTGAATTATTAAGCTTAGTTGATATCAGGTGTGAGCTAAGGATCTAAAATCGTGGGTAAGAATGAGAAGATGAAAAGCAATACCCATCGTACAACATGACTACGGGGGTATATATGCACAATCATAGCCAACCGGGCAAACAATGGACTTCTACATTTCGTGTCGGCAACTTTTATGCCAGTCACCAAATATATGGGGAAGTCTCTCTTCTCCTTGAATCATGACTCCATGTTCACGAGATTCGTTGATTTACTCGCACAAATCATACTCAGGGCGGCTTGGGCGAGCCCATGGTTCGCAAGTAACCAAGGCATTTATGGTGTTGGGAGGCTTCATTTCACCTATGATATAACCCTCAAATGGATTAGATACTACCAAAAAAGCGGCAAAAGGAGGTTGGACTCATCGACGACATGTAGGTTTTGCAGCCAAATTTCAAGCGTTACAGCAAATAGTGGGTGTTGGCAATTGGTCAGGTGACCTAGCCGCTCAGCGCTAGTTCCCGTCTCGGGGCTCGGGAGCCTTTTAATACCCAGGCCGAGCCAACTCACTCAACGCTCACTCACCCAACATCCCCACAGTTACAATGGCCCCCGCACCAAGCACAGTACCATATGTTACTCCGTACAACACATCCACCTCTACGTTCAAGGAAAATATCTTCGATGGCAAGGTATTATTTTGCACGGGAGGTGGGAGTGGAATATGTAAAGGAATGGTCGAGGCAATAGTAAGTAATGTAGATTAAAATCCCGTCTCTAATTATTAACTTTCTTGCTTGTTTTAAAAGATGAAGCACGGGGCAAATGCCACCATAGTTGGCAGAAAGTGAGTGGCCCCTCGATTGTATGCGAGCTCGCGACCTTAAAATGCTGTACTCGGCAGGCTGGACCGGCTGACTTCGGCAGCAAAGGAGCTGTCGTCATCGACGGGCCGCAAATGCATTCCGGCGCAAGCGGATGTCCGAAAACCAGAACAGCTACGCGCCGCTGTCGATGCGACCATTTCCGAATTTGGACGAATTGATTATGTTATTTGTGGTAAGCCGGCTATTCAAGTGCTGGCTATGTTCCTCATTGTTGTTAGGCGCGGCTGGGAACTTTTTGGCTCCCATCGAGGGCATCTCAGAGAACGGCTTCCGCACTGTGATGGAAATAGACACTGTGCGTATATAACGTAATACTGTATTCACCTAGGCTCACTCGTAGTCTTCAGTTGGGCACGTACCACACGGTCAAAGCAACTTTGCCGTATGTACGTGAACACCATGGCGCTTATATTATGGTTTCTGCAACCCTTCATTATCGAGGGTCACCGTGGCAGGTAAGCAAAATGTGATTTCCATACAGCCCACTTCTTATTCGCAAAGTGCAGGTTCATGTGTCAGCGGCCAAAGCTGGGGTTGACGCAATTAGCCGGGTGCTTGCAGTAGAAGAGGGGCCGCGCGGGGTTAGAAGCAACG
Source organism: Ceratobasidium sp. 423 (assembly GCA_019616915.1). Classification (NCBI taxonomy): domain Eukaryota; kingdom Fungi; phylum Basidiomycota; class Agaricomycetes; order Cantharellales; family Ceratobasidiaceae; genus Ceratobasidium; species Ceratobasidium sp. 423. The sequence continues at coordinate 11,324 of WSTI01000089.1, forward strand.
TCATTGCCCCCGGTGAGCTCCGAGCGATTTGCGATCGATACGTATTCTGAATGAGCGAGATACAGGGCCTATAAGTGATACCGAAGGAATGGATCGACTCGAGGCCAAGCTGGATGATAACGCTAAAAAGGCTTTGGGCCTGGGAGTTAGTTCAGACATTCCGTTGCAAAGGATGGGTCACATTGGAGACATTGCAAACGCTGCAGTTTTTCTTTTCAGCGATGCTGCGAGTTTGATTACAGGACAAACTATAGTAAGTTTATTGTATTGCTCCACCGCGCGGCTTCTGATCTTGCTCTCCAGGCCGTTGATGGCGGCGCTATACACACCGGCCGACCCGCACTCCCATATCCCGCTGGAATTCTCGATCCAACCTCGATTCAGAGCATGATTAAGCCACGTCTTTAATAAGTCGCCCGCAAGAGCTCCTGAATGGCATTAGCTTGTGATTCGCACTCCCATTTGCAGGAAAGGGTCTAGGACATTCGGGTCGATCAAAATCAATCTCTCGGTACACATCTGTGATGGCGCATGTATCGTAAAATATCGTAGTTATCTTGGAATGCCCTCGAAGCATTACGTTTCCGAGCTTTCTATTGTCCAATAAAAATCATCATGCTTAATGAATGGCGATGGGCCTGTCGGGTGAGAAGCGAGGAAGCCATCCACGTGACCATAACTGTCCCTTCCAATTTGTAATTTATTTCAAAACCCAACTTTACCAACCATCTCCCATTAAGATGAAGCTGGCTTTCATATCGGAGCCGGCTATACCATCCTAACTATAACTTTAACCCTACAACTTGAACTGAGGCCGCTGTCTGGTTGGACGTGTACAGTTACTCACTATGGAATACGCAGTGATCAGCACCCTCATTCTTAGGAAGTTCGCTTCCAGATAGGTGACATCCGCTGACTGCTCGCCGGCTACGTCTTGGGTACCATAGTGGTACCATCGGCTATCTCTGTATATGCTTCGACGCTGTCGGCGTAGGTTGCATTTCCTATCCTAGTCGATTTCTTTGGCTCGACCCTGGTCTTCCAACCTGGCTTCACGACTCACAGGATATAAAATGGTATTCCATGAGCACAAATCTCCCTACACTCCCTCACAAGCTCTACCATTATTCACTATACATACGGCACATGGCGGATACGAACAAAGTACTCGATGTTGTTATAATCGGGGCAGGGTGAGGACGCTTGTTTGTTGGTCCATTATATCAGTGTTAATGACCTAGCCCACACTCAGTGTCGGTGGACTCACCGCAGCCATCATGCTGCAGAAAAATATGGGCTACTATAATTATACCGTGAGAACTACTCGGAGCTATGCTTCGTTTACGCTAACGGAAGTCTGAAGATTTATGATATGGCTTCTGACCTAGGCGGGACCTGGCATGTAAGTCGGATGATGTAGAAGTATGTTTTATTGCCACCGAGCTTATATACTCCTCCTAGCAAAATACCTATCCCGGTTGCGCTTGCGACATACCCGCCCACTGGTACTCGTAAGTTTGCACTGGAATTTAGTCACCGCTGCGATTGACTCGATGTGCAGCCTTTCAATCGACCCGAACCCGGATTGGAGCTGTCTCTTTGCTTCTCGTCAGGAGATCTACAAGTACTGGAAACGCCTCGCTCAGAAACACAACATTGAGCCCCACATCAAATACAACACCGAGTTTGTCTCCGCAGTATGGAACGAGAAGGAGCAGAACTATACGCTCAAGCTCCGAGACTCCAAGACAAAGGAATTCAGAGAAGTCAAGGCGAAGCTCGTAATTTCCGCCGCTGGTGTTTTCCACCATCCCCGTTGGCCAGACATCCCCGGCAGGGAATTATTCCAAGGCAAACTACTGCATGCGCAAAACTGGGACCACAACGTGGGGTTAAGTGGAAAGCGAGTGGGGCTCATTGGGAACGGATGTGCGGGGTAAGTCGGAAGTCAAGATTCGCTCGAATAGAAGCACTTATGCGGGGTTATCTAGATCGCAGATCTTACCAGTGATCTCGGAGGATAAGTCCACCACAGTAGTGAACTTCTGCCGAACCCCAAGTTGGTACATTCCTAGGGTAATTACATTTTCCGCCTAGATGGCTTTATCATCCTAACCGGCTTTATGTTTGATAGCCACAAATGCAGGTATCGCCGGTGATACAATGGATGTTCCGTAATGTCCCGTTCGCATTGAAGTCACTTCGTTATACCCTTGCGGGAACCGTAGGTTTATTTGATTATATGCATCGAGAGGACAAGCTAAGGTGTATCCGATTAGTGCGAATTGCTGTACCACCATTACAAGGACAATGTCATCTCCAACCTGGCTCGAAAGCTGGTTGAGAAGGTTCGTGTGTCTAACATTTCGAGCACTGCCATACTTAAAGAATCGAGTTAGGCCGTGCTTTACCGAATGAGAAGCCTCGCTCCTGCCAAATATCACAAGCAGCTAACCCCCAACTATCGTATGTTTTCTACTACAATAGAGGTGTCGATCGAATCTGACTCTATTTCTATCTCCTTTGTATATTCACTAAATAGCGTTTGGCTGCAAACGCGTAGTCTTTGATCCTGACTACCTGCAAGCTCTTGGTCGGTCTAACGTGGATTTGGAGTGGGACCCCATTACTAGAATAACTCCCACTGGAATCGAAACCAAATCTGGTATGTTGTGACAATTAGATTTCTTAATATAAGTTAACGTAAGTTCATTTCAGGCAAGGAGCATCAGCTCGACGTCATCGCCTTTGCTACCGGATTCGATATCTCGAGCTCTATGACCCTTGATGTAACGGGAGTTAACGGACTGCGTCTTCAAGAATATTATGACAAGGAAGGCGGACCTACTGGGTACATGGGAACGACTATACCTGGATTCCCGAATTGGGTCACAATCTGTGGTCCAAACACCGTTACTGGTGGGTACCTCCAGCATGTAACTAGCCCCTGGTGCTAATAACCCTTTTAGGCCATTCCTCGGTCATTTATATGGAGGAACTTCAGGTGAGTTTCTCAAACCTGTTACGTTCTAATGCCCACTCATCATTTTCTCAAATCACAGATGAATTACGTTATGAAACTTTTCAAGTCCGTTATCGAAGGAAAGGTCGGCAGCATTGTCCCACGTGCCGACTCGACTCGAAAGTTTAACGATTGGGTGCAATACAGTCTTAAAGGACATGTTTGGCCAAGCTGCCATTCCTGGTACCGCAAAGGTAGGTTCGAACTCTCACCCATCTGGCTGCTTACTAACATGAAAAAGATGGCGGGGGAAAAATCACCAGTCTCTGGCCTGGGGGAAACACGCATTTGTGGTGGTCGTTCCGAAAGCCGAATTGGAAAGACTATGAAGCAATAGGAGTAAAGAACTGGGCGTGGAAGCAACAACTCTTTGAAATCGTGACCTCGGCTCTCCAGTTGGGATTATTGGCTGCTGGCGCTGGTGCTCTGGCACTCATGAAGACGGGCAGATGGGAGGATTTCGTCGCCGTGCACGGAGAGACAGCCAAGGACCTATTTGAGTCACTGAGGTCTTTGCTGCCGTGACCGAATGCGCATATATGAGCTAAAGTCCAGTGAATTAAATGAATGGTGGATGTACATTAGTAGCTTTGACTCGACTTGACCCCAATTTAAACCAGTTTTGAGCTGCACAAGTTATTTGCGCCTTTACTACAACGGAACCCGGGTTTTGATCCCAATCAAGAGGAAACGAATGTCGTGTGAAACCCGGCACCCCTCGTGAATCGCGTTGCAAATCGAGTTGAACTCGAGATTCTCAAACAGCCAATCACGCGACGTGTTCACACGCCGACAAAATATACAATCACACATTAAATTCACCACGAAATGGATAATCAGAATGAAAAATAAGCGCAAGAGGAAGACACAAGAACATACAGATACACGTCACACAGTTCATCCAAAAAAGGAGACGTAAAAAGAGAGGAGAGAAGAGTAGGTATCTAGTGTAATAAAACCGATCTATCACGTACTAAGGCAAGGCTCTAGGAGTCTGTGGTGCTTCTGTAGCTCCTACGCTATCGTCGTCCTCGTCCTCGTCGAGATCTGGTCGGACTAGCTCCAAGTATCCCTCTGGCACCAGCGCTTGTTCCCCATTTGGCTTGAGAACTACCACCCAGCCAACCCCTCCACCTCTTCCGAGGACGTTAATCCGCTGATCCTCGACCAAGGCCATTTCCGCAGTTCCTTCGGGCTCGAATGGATACAACGCACGATATACCCCAGGAACAAAAGGCGACTCCTCATCGTCCGAAGGATGTCCCGAACTCGCATCCGGGTAGTCTGATGGAGAATCTGGTTCGGACGGCTCGTGGCTGCCAGAGAACATGTCAGAGCCAGTTGAACTAACTATGCTATCCCGATTCTGCGAACATCGGCCGAAATGGCGCTCGTCGGTGGGTGAAAAGGCGAAGTCTCTTATTTTGATCGACGCCCGATGCCTAACAGACCCAGAGGTTGGAGGTGGGGTCGAGGTAGATACAATGGAGAGCGTGGACAGACGTTTTGCAGAGCTAGTGCGTAGTAACGATGAATGTCGACTTAATGCCGGAGATGCTGGGGCAGGCCGAGAGCTAGACAAGGAGTTGTTGGACTCGGCTGAAAAGCGTTTCAAGGTCGGGGTGGGCGGGGGAAGGGGTTGATCGGGAGCAAGCGGTTGCGAATCAGGTTCGTGAAGTGGAGAAGATGATATTCGCTTGTCTTCGCTCGAGTTATGTCGCGAGTGAGTCGCGCTACGGGGTTGTTTGGCGGCTGCGATCCGCGTCGTTGTCTAAACAAATCCCAACGTAAATTTCGGGGAAATTAAATGACCTTTTCTGCCGCACCTTGTTGGCAAACTCATGGGCCTCCTGGGCAGGCGGAGGCACAAAAGAGGAAGAAGGGCTAGGAAAGGGTGATGTTGGTTGGGGTTGGAGTAGCAGGGAGTTCGCTAGCAACATGATAAATCTGCGTTAATGAGCGGTGATCCTGTAACTCAGAGATATCCCGCACCTGTATCCGATGGAATGTTGTTAACCGTTACTTCGTTAGCGTTAGCCATTACGGGGGTCGGGGCACAGGGCTGCGGTGTATGCAGTGGATTGTCAAGGTTGTGGTGAGGGTCGTCGTAATAAGCCTTGCTGCCGTTTCATCCTTGGGGTCCTGAAACAGGCAGCATGGACCCCGGACACGTCACGTGCATACC
>WSTI01000090.1:0-10118 GCA_019616915.1 Ceratobasidium sp. 423
TGTCAGACTTGCGTAGGCCGTAAGTGGGAATCAAAACTTTTGCGAAGCGCACGTTCATTTCCGTACTAGATCGACGGCAGCGGCATCACGCGCATTGGCATACTCTCTCCAATCGATAATCGGGCTCATCCAGTCAGACTTGACCACTCGATTGCCAGAAGCACTGACGATGTCATCGCTGTCGCGCTTATCCACAAGCTTCAACGATCTTCGATCCGAGTTAGACGCCCTGGCCGAGCTGTGCTTTTGCGTGAGTCAACCCGTCGTGTTTACGCAGCATATACTAACGATGCTGCAAGCCCTTGGGCGAATCGCCACCTTTTGCCGAACTCCCCAGCACCCAGACACCGCTCCTAGACCACTTGTTTTCGGCCCTGGACTATGCCATATCTCATTCTGCACCGTACAGAACCTCAGCTATGTTTGCGTATCTACTCGTAACCTCGAGCCAAGACTTCAACAACTCTCTAGCCATCACGATTGGACTGGTACTTCAGTCGTCTCGCCCAGTCAAGAGTTTGGTTTCGGGTAACAAAATCGATCTCCCATCGTTCTTCTCTGAGCGGTCAAAACTGGTGCTTGGGAGTGCGGCTCGAGCATTGGATATTCTAAGGCGCGCTGATCCCGAGCACCCCCTCTGTCAAACGGACTGGGCCTGGAGTGGACCTGACTGGGGTTGGTTTGACAAAGACCTCCACGCCGTGGATGCCCATGCTCAAAAGCACATCTCGAATGTTCGAAAAGAATTGAAGGAACTATACAGCCCCATTGACGACGCAACTGCAAGTGTCGTCGAGTCGGAGGAGAGCGAATTATTATCGGTGTCCGACAAAGAGGATGTACCTCCGCCCTCCGAGCCAACTGAAACTGCTACGAGCGTACCACCACCACCCAAACAAGCACGCGTATACAAACCCGAACTTGCTGCATTTAGTATCTTTGACCAGCCCCCCGGGTCTCATATTGCTGTGCCGACCAAAGATACGTCGGCGGCACAGTTCATCTCCAACGGACCTAGGGTGCTTCCTCTATCCGCTCCCACTCTCCCTCTTCTGGTGGATGCCACACTATTGGCACTCCCCCTCGCTCACTCTCGTCTAGTCAGCTCGGCGTTGTTCCGTGTGTTTACTGGCCGCTTGGCATTCAAAACTCACCTCAAAGTCCTCAGAGGGTTCCTCCTGGGAGACGATCCTGTATTCTGGTCCCGGTTGCGTGGGGCTCTGTTCGAAGAGTCGGGTATAGCTAGTGTCAGTACTGCAGTAGGGCGTGGTATTAGAGCTGGCGTTCGTGTCCGCCTTGGCATATCCGACACCACACGAGACTATATTGCAGATGAGCGTGCGGAGCGGGAGGGGCGCTCTAGGGAGTGGGGTGTAGGACTTGCGGTCGGGCTGAGTGATCGTGAAGGCGCGGGAACCTGGCCTCCCGGTGGTGCCGAATTAGGCCTACGCTTGAGACATGTTATTGATGACGCGTTGGAGGTTGGTTGGGGGGCTGGATCTACGTCGGACTCGGACGATGAGGAATCCGAATCGGACCGCGAAAAAGATCCCGGACGGTTTGTCCTGAAGGAGACATCTTGGAGACTTGGGTTCATATTGCGAGATTTGGAAGAAGAGAGCCTGGAAGGGCGAGCACGGTGGTTGAACCCCAATGGTAAGTTGGTTCTGGTATGACGCTCCGGCCCGGTCTCATAAAGCCATCACCACCACTTTAGCAATCGAGTATGTCAGAACCACCTGGAGCATATACACAACTAACTTCCTACAGAGCACTCGATTTTCTTTGCTTGGACTACAAGCCGCCTGACCCCATAGATGCGATAATAACCCTCGACATTCGGCACAAGATGCACAGAATATTTACGTTTTTGCTCCGCCTGTTGCGAGGTATAACTCAAATACGTATATAGACTGTGGCGCGGTACTGATTTCCGGCTCAGTTGAAACAGTGACACGCATATTATTCAATACTGTATTCCAAGAGGAGGCTCTCGATAATCCGCCCATTCTTCTCGTTGCGCGTTTCAAGATCCAGTCCTTCATCAGTAGCCTGATAGGATATGTGAAAGACATGGCCATTGGATCCCACTGGGATTCATTCCTAGCAAAACTGGGCGAGATTGAACGAGAAGACGAGAGTAAAGGCGAATCCACCCTTCCCAGAGATCTAAAAAAAGAGCGCATTACTTCCGATATATTCGCTGTTCATTCTCATCTATCCAACACATTGGACCAGATCTTGGAGGCATGTTTACTCCGCGCACGTCAGCGTGGGGTTGGCAACGCGCTCAAGGAATGCATGGAGGCGGTTCTTGTTCTCGGCAAGTTGGTAGGGGATCGCTGCCGTCAACATTCCAGCTCTTCTCCCGATGAGATCCAGGAGAAACACTTTATTTTAAACGTTACCAAGGTTCTACAGCGTTTTGATAAACTACATAACGCATTGGTGAGCTCCCAGGAGGCACGTCTTGGATAATGGTTTATGTGAAGAGTTTATAGATTACCGCCCTGCGTTCACTGGATCTTAAGGGCACCAGCATTGCGGCCGGGGCTGGATCTCTTTCAGCCGATGATATTCAGCTACTGCGGAGGCATGAGGGCGAAAGTGAAGGTGTATATGGACGAATGGCAACTTGGCTCGACCCAACAGCGCGTTGCACCAAGCCGAGAATAATGACTCCCTGAATTGCCGCCCGAGCCAGGAACGGGATCTCTTGGCGTTGATGACCAAATTAGAAATTATCCTCGCAACGGAATATGGCACGGCTATTGCAGCATGCTACATTCCAGGAAACAGCCATTCCTTATCGATTCCCAACAACTCCCCGCATTTCGAACGTTGGTTAATACGCATGAGAGAAAATATGATCAACTTCTTTATGCCCGGCCCGCAACTCTATTGTTATCGTTATAGTCGGGTCGCAATATACCTCTGTATCTTCGTCACACAAATTTACCAAAGAATCGTGTCTTTGATATGTCAAGAAGCCCTATCAAGCCCGGTGCGTTTGATGGTAAATATTTTGCAGCGGGAGGTTAGCGATCACTACCCGAAATGGTTGCCATATGCGCGTTTGATGCCGTGACGTCCAGCAGCATAGGTATAAAGCCTGGCCCGTCCAGGTGAATCTCGCTCAAACTGCCTTTTATCTCTCCTTTTCTCTTACTTTCTTTAGCCTTTTACATTCCTTTATCGACAATGTCGGCAATGCTCTTTTCTCTCGTTTCAGCACTCTTGCTTTCCAAAGGCGCTCTTGCTGTCGGTACTCCTTTCGGCTACGCGGCTGGTACCACCGGTGGCGGGTCCGCTTCTCCAGCTGTACCTTCCTCGACTGCGCAGCTCGTCAGCTGGTGCGTTGATGACTAATGCCATTTATTGTCTCCGACTTATTGTCTTCCTCCAGGCTCGGCGATAGCACTCCTCGTGTGATCTTGCTTGACAAGACATACGACTTTACTGATTCTGAGGTATTACGCATATTAACTAGACTTTATTCGGTTGTTAACTGCTTACACACAGGGATCGGTGACCGCCAAAGCTTGCAAGCCTTGGACCTGCTCTCCTAACCCCCAGCTCGCCATTGATGCCGTGAGTGATTCCAAGCGGGGCTGTACTGGATGTACTAACATCTATCCGCCGCATAGAACGAATGGTGCGAGCATTACGAACCAAATGCGTCCATGGTATGTCGCATTCTTGGTTTGGGGGATGAATCACTAAGTGAAATATTTTCAGACTACCGTGACCTACAAGAAAGCCGGAACTTCCGCCATCAAGGTCGCCTCGAACAAGACCTTGTTGGGAAAGGGCACCGCAGGTGCAATGTAAGATATTCATCAGAGCTGAAGTGGCCGTTGAACTCACCGGTAAATTCAGCAAGGGCAAGGGTCTTCGCATTGCCGGTAGCAGCAACATCATCATTCAGAACGTCCGTATTTCTGATATCAACGCCCAGTTTGTCTGGGGTGGTGATGCTATCAGCATTGATGGTGGTAGCAAGATTTGGATCGACCACAACTATTTCAAGAACGTGGGCCGCCAATTCATCGTGACTGGTTATGGAGCAGCTCAGTCTGTCACAATTTCCGACAACGTCTTTGACGGCGCCAGCACCTATTCCGCAACCTGCAACGGACGTCACTACTGGACCTTGCTCTTCACGGGTGCTTCTGACACTATCACGCTTGCTCGCAACTACTTGTACCAGACCTCTGGTCGTGGGCCCAAGTTAGGTGGAACTAGCGGCTACTCACAGTCGGTTCATATTTACAACAACTACTTTGTTGATATTGCCGGCCATGCTTTGGATGCTGGTGTCGGATCCAAGGCACTTGTCGAGGGCAACTACTTCAACAAGGTCACTGAGCCATCCACCTCTGGCACTCAAGGATCAGTCTTTGCTGCCAATGATGCCACCACTGCGGCCCAGTGCAGCTCTTACATTGGCCGCAAGTGTGTTGCCAACACTCTGTAAGTAAAAGCTCTATGGAACGATTGCACATGCAGGCGGCTCATTCCCTCGTTCTTAGGTTCTCTTCCGGAACGGCGAACCGCCAGGAAACCGGGGGCGTTTCCGCCTTCAAGGGCGCGGTACGTACATATAACTAAATATATGCTATATAATGACTAATAATATCTGTAGTCCGCAGTTACTGGGGCGACCGTCATGGAGGCCTCACAAGTTGGAGCCTATGTCCAAGCCCATGCTGGAACTGGCAAGGTCAACTAAAGTCCATCATGGTTACTGGAGGGATCCCGGCCTGATTCTTCGAACCCCTTATATTTTTTTATCGTGTCTTACATTGGCTTCATACATAATACAAGTACACATTATTGCGCATTTTAGTACGATTGCCAACCTCAACCCAACTTGAACACTTTCGAGTATTTCAATAACGGTCATGTGATGACGCGGTTGTATACATTTGTATTCTTACACTCCTCATGGTCTCTACTATCGTAGCCCAGGTTTCGATTATCCGGGCATCTTCAATCTCCAACCAACAAGCAAATATGCATTCGGAAGTTTAGAACTCGTAAACGAATTTGCATACTCCTGGGGGCCTGCTCTAGAGTCTGGTCGCCTCGTGCTAAGCAGCAAACGCCATACTACACAATTCTAACAAACGATTCCGTTGATTATCACCTTGCTTCACTGCGGAATCTGATGATTTGACCTCGTGCCACGTACGGTGCAGAAGCAGTGCGGATATTGGTTGAGCTTCATCATTCCTCTGGCCGGAGGAATGATGGGGTTTTATCATAACACTGCTCGCTAGCTCCGCACAACCTTTACCATTGATGATACACATCGCGATTAGATCACTGGAATGGGTACCCACAGTCAGTACGTATACCAACACTGGATATCGCCCTTTATATTCACCCAAGCTCCCCCGAGATTGGCTAGAATCAAACCTCCACATGACCAATGCCGGCGGTGCCTGATGGCCCGACTGAAAAGGGCCGACTATAATAACAACGGGAACCATGGCATTGTCATGTGCTCATACATTTTTCCAAATTGGTGTGCTACGCCGGGTCGCTTGAGGTATGTTTCAACCTTACGAAGAAACGCTCATATCTAACGTGACCTTGGAAGCTAGCACCACACTGTCTTAAACGAAATAGAGCAACCAATCGACGTTACTGCGGTAAAACCTGGCGGGCCGGCGACGCGCTGTTGACATGTCGGTATACATCTTTTTTGGCTATAAAAGGGAAGACTCATGCTAAGCTGAGCAGCACTTTTGGGACCGCTCCAATTTGCTACATCTCCCATGTCCATCGTTCTAAATTCTCTTGTTGCTGCGTTGCTTTGCGTTCGCGGAGCCCACGCTGTAGGAACCGCGTTTGGATATGCCACTGGGACTACAGGTGGTGGCTCTGCTGCTGCCGCCGTTCCTACGTCGACTAGCCAGCTAGTTAGCTGGTAAGCCGAGCTCTCGAATATAGTGATAATGTTACTGACTCTCACTTGAAGGCTAGGGGATAGTACGGCCCGTACTATTTTGCTCGACAAGATCTTCGACTTTACTGATACTGAAGTATGTTTGAAACCCACATATTTCCCATCCGCCTGGCTCAACACTACAAACAGGGATCCGTGTCTGGCACTGCTTGTGCCCCTTGGACCTGCTCTCCGAATCCCCAGTTAGCAATTAATCTGGTATGCATTTACACACTTTAACTAAGATTATGATCCTGAAAGTCCGGTCCCATAGAATAGCTGGTGTGATAATTATTACCCCAGTGCGACCAAGGCAAGTGATCTCTGACCTATTGTCCATCCGCTGCTTCATATTTAGCCAATTGTCCTGATAGAGTACTGTCACATACAAGCAAGCCGGTATCAACGCGATCACGGTCGGCTCAAACAAGACGCTGCTCGGAAAGGGAAGCGCCGGCGGCATGTGAGTTCATAAATGCTTCCGGAGTTCGGTATCTCACAAATTTCACTTTTAGCAAAGGCAAAGGTCTGCGTGTTGCCGGAGGGAGCAATATTATCATTCAAAACATTCGCATTTATGACCTCAACCCTCAGTTTGTTTGGGGAGGTGATGCTATTACCATTGATGGTGGCAGCAATATCTGGGTGAGTTTGATCGCTGGGCTGCCTCTCACCGTCTCCCATGTACTAATCATATCATTAGATTGATCATAACTACGTGAGATCCGTTGATAAACGGAATGTAACTACTTACAAACGCACCTGATAGATTCAAAACATTGGGCGCCAAATGATCGTAACTGTACGCTCTCACATTCCTCTGATTGAAGCCGCACTAACCTACTGCACAAGGGGTACGGCTCTGCCCAGGGGGTTACCATCTCCAACAATGTCTTTGAAGGTTCAGGGTAAGTGGTTCAACAACCAAGCATCGTCACTCTTTCTAACTACCCATCTTTGATATATATAGTACCTACTCGTGAGTGCCCGGGGTAGTAGTCCCTTCACCCTTCGCTAAACAAACTCCCTTATGGGTAATCTAGCGCAACCTGCAATGGTAAGTGATACCCCGGGATGCTTTCAGGCGAGAACCAACGAATTTCCAGGGCGTCACTATTGGGCCCTCTATTTCACGGGTGCCTCTGATACCATTACATTCGCACGCAACTAGTGAGTTTCGTTTTTCTTGACTCGAGGTATGGTATTGATCTTTATTGGACAGTGTCTATATGACCTCGTGAGTGTCTCGTCCTCGATTAATATGCCGTGACTTACTCGTGTATCTAAGTGGCCGTGGCCCCAAGGTTGGAGGAACCAGTGGATACAAACGTGAGTCGCGTAGAATTATCATCAACCCCAGAAATTGAATAAGGCGCCGCCACTTCAGAACTTATCCACATGTACAACAAGTGCGTATACAACACCTTTTGATTAGTGTATGCGCTTTAACTGACCTATAAATTCTCAAAGCTATTATGTTAGCGTTGCTGGCCATGCTTTGGACGCTGGCACCGGTGCTAATGTCATACTGGAGGGCAACTATTTCAATACGGTACGTAAATAAGCAAGCAGGCCACCGAACCGAGAAATTGATATGAAGTTGAACAGGTGACTACACCTTCGGTGTCGGGAACCGCAGGCAACGTATATGCTGCTGTTGATTCTAGCACCGCTTCCACCTGTAGCTCGTACCTCGGGAGGACTTGCTACACCAACACTTTGTGCGTGATCATAATACATTAACTGAACCCGTCGAGCACTAATTAAGACACTCCTATAGGCTCTCCTCGGGAAGTCTCAGCGAGACCGACACTGCTGCGCTCTCAGCTTTCTCTTCAGCGGTGAGTAGACAGAGCTTGGCTCGATTTGGTATTATATCCTAAACCCCTGTTTTCTAGTCTGTTGTCAAATCGGCGTCTATCATGGCCGCCTCGTCCGTTGGCTCCTATGTTCAGTCAAATGCTGGTCTGGGTATCGTCAACTAATTCTGTACTTGATTCCGATTTGTTTGGTAATAAAAATGCGCTACTTGTTTGCATTCAATTCGGCGGGATCAATGATCACTGATCGTTTCTACATGAAGGGCGAGGGGGTATACTCTTTGGGTAGCAACGGAAAGTTTACGCTTGGCAGAATTGCCCTACGATCACCTGTCGACCTTGGGCCCTTATTCAATGCTGCGCAGCGTATATCTATCAGGATGCAGCCCTGCATACAGTGAAGTGGTTCGACTTATATTACAAGGTTTTGACGGTCACGAGACGGTTGACGAGCGGGCCGTCGGCTATTTTTAGTCCAACATGAGCTGGCTCCGATATCGACGGATTTTAATATGATGGGGAAATGTTCTGCATGATTAAGAACACAGAATCGGCCGGCCCGATAATATAGAGGGACCCGGGCCAAGCGCAATTACCCGAGCAGGTCGCTTGTTGTCACCTGTCGGGCCGCCAGCACGGTAGCGGGGAGTAAGGGTTGAAGAGCTATATATACACCCACTCTGTGTTAGTGGAACTCAAAACGGATCAAGACCTCCTGGAGAACATGGTGTCGGCTTTCTCTTTGTCTATTTTCAGCCTGTTTTGGGCGGGGTACGCAGTCTCCCAAGACTGCGTTGGTACCATATCATCCATGGATGATGTAGCGGCAGCGGTCCAGTGCAAAACCGTCAATATTAATGCCTTTACCGTCCCACCAAACGTGACGTTTAATCTCTCCCTCTTGGACAACGCAACAGTCAACATGTTGGGAAATGTGTCTTTTGGCGTATTTAATTGGGCAGGTCAGTATACCCAATCGCTTATGATATAAGAATACTGAACGCATGGCCTATGATCCATAGGGCCATTGTTCCAAGTGGGGTGAGTTGCCGGTGATGTTGCTGATAAGACGTGTCGAAATTCATCTGTACTTTCGTCCCAATTAGCGGGAAACAGATTTTATGTGGGTACACCTACGATTATCGATCACACATTATGGCTACTTGTAACTAATGAAGATATGTTGAAGTCAACGGCAATGGTTACTTCTTCGATGGAAATGGTCCATCTTATTGGGATGGATTAGGAGGGAATGGGGGAGTGACAAAACCACACCCCATGATGAAGTAATAAACATTTCACTCTATCGAATTATCGAGCCTAACTTGATCCTTCTCCAGGATCAAAATATCAGGGCTATTCACGGTGGGCCTATAGTTGTCGCTCATGGGTCATTTTTTAAGCCACCTGAGGTTTTAGAAAGTCGGAGTGATTAACTCACCCGCGCATACATTCAGTATATCAAATCCCGCCCCCTTGACTATTTCCCATATCACTATCGACAACTGTGAGTATAGAAAATCAGACCCATTAGACTCGTTTTTCTGAAGGGTTTGTTTGTAGCTCTCGGAGATTATCCGAATGCCAACAGCAGCGGGAAAGCGGCCGGGCACAATACCGATGGATTTGACTGCGTAAGCTCGATCAATCGATTCCATAATGCAACCCTTGCACTCACGAACGTATGACAGTCAACCACCAACCTAGTAATCGAGAACAGTTTGATAAAGAACCAGGATGACTGCATTGCAATTAACAAGGGGAATAATATCACGTTCCATAAAAATACTTGCATTGGGGGTCATGGAATTTCGGTTGTAAGTGCGGAGTCATACTGGGCGTATAGTGGTGCTAACTTTGGTAAAGGGGTCGATTGATAGTAACGTAGTCGCATCGAACATTTATATTACTGGAAACACCATCATCAACAAGTAAGTGATCCCCGGCCTATGATGCATATATATACCAATGATCGTGTAAAACCCAAAATCATCCAGCGACCAGGCCTTACGAATCAAGACAAAAGCCGCTGCCACCAATTCGACGGTTACAAACATCACTTTTTCGGGGAACACGGCGACTGGATGCGGGGATTTCGGTGTAATAATTGACCAGAGTTATTCTGCAACCTTGGGCACACCAGGTAACGGGGTGGCATTATCTGTACGTCAGCCAGTTAATGGACTGGCGCATTAACCAACATCCATACTTTTAAATTAGAACGTCAACTTCGTTGGCACGATGAACAATATCCATGTGAACGATACCGCGAGGCGCGTTGCGGTGAACTGCGGAAATTCGTCTTGCTCAGGTACGTGGATATTCCAGAATATTAACATTTTAGG
>WSTI01000092.1:0-16233 GCA_019616915.1 Ceratobasidium sp. 423
CCCCACTACTGGTCGTGGGGACGACGCGGAGGCGTGCGCCTTCATAGCGGGGTGCTTTATACCTCATTTGGTCAGCGTAGGATGGGGAGATGTCGTCGGCGATAATCCAGGCTGCGTGCGATATAATATTCCCTCACTACCGGTCGTGGGGACGACGCGGAGGCGTACGCCTTCATAGCGGGGTCAATTATATCGGGTTGTTCAGCAAGCTATGGGGAAACGTCCTCGGCGGTGATCCAGACCGCGTGTGATACCATAAACCCCCCACTACCGGTCGTGGGGACGACGCGGAGGCGTACGCCTTCATAGCGGGGAATTAATCGGGCACTCGCTTGTGGAATGAGGAGACTGAAGCACTGCCGTAGAACGCGATCTTCCATTGCCGTTCGTGGGGACGAAGCGGAGGCGTACGCCTTTACAACGGAGTCTCTGCTCGAGGGGCGTGGGCGGGGAGTGGTGGTGGATGTTGAGAAAGAACACATTTAAAAACAAACATATCATGTGACAGTTCCTTTTGTCTAGGGCGCCCACGTCAGGATCCTGTTGAAGAAGCGCCAGGGCTGACGAATTAAAGATATGTAGATATTCAAAAGGTTTATTATTATACCGGAGGGAAGAACACTGCCTCAGCTTGACACTGGCGTTGCCACGAGAAGCTGAGAAGCCTCGTAAGCCTTTGCGAAGCACCAGGTACGCGACACTTGGTAATCACCACTGGCTTTTAGTAGATGAATTCTTCCCCCACAATTCGGTTAGTTCCGCGTTAAAAAAAAACAGAAAAAGAACGTGGCTGCACGGCGAGACTTGCATCTTGACAACCACCATAAACCAGCAAAGCTACGGTGTTCTCTCATACAAACTGTTACCTTAGACATAATGCCTTCTAACGCAACACGAGCTGTAGTGATTGATTCCTTGGACAAGCCTGGTCACAGAAGCGGTCAGCAGATATTGAAGGGTGTAGCGAACTCCCAATGTATCGTTGTCATGGGGGCCGGAATATCTGTCGAGGCTCAAATACCGGTAAGAATTGCTTGCCTAAATGAGATGGAGATCTAGCCAACCGATAGGCCTGCAGGATTATCGCTCACCTGATGGATTGTTGTCATCAATAATTGATATCTTAGGGGAGAAGTATAAAGGCAAAGATATCTTTATGAACTCCGGGGGTCCAAAGCAAAACCAGCTAGCCGCACTCAACTATCTTATGACGACACTTCGCCAGCATGCCCGAAGCGTTCCGCTTACCGATTTTCATCGCTTGATAACAGTCATGCTTGATACCGGTCGCGCCGTCAAGTGTATAACTCGTAATTTTGACGGTTTAGAAACGCGTGACCGGCCGGATCTCAAATCGAAGGTTATCGAAATGCACGGCAACAACAACGCATTGTCTTGCCCAGCGGGCCACCTGCCCATAGGACCCGAGGACATCTTAGCTTACGAGGAGGATTTTTCGAAAGGCATTGAGATAACCTGTCCAACTTGCCTCAGTAAAGGTAAGTATTTCTTTCTTCTGGTGTACGCTGAGGCGAGCCAACAATATCCATGTTTAGCACGGGAGCGGTCCGAGAAGGATGCACGGCTTCGTAATATTAATACAGTATACGATCTACGTCCTGCAGTTTACCTGGATGAACGCTTAGTCCCTGACTTGCAAGACGTGAAGAGCAGAATAGAGCTGCTCTCCCTGGCTTCGTCTTGTCAAGTTCTGCTCATTGTAGGCACCTCGCTCTCAACACCACAGGCATTTCAACTAGTGGTAGAGCTCGCGGACAAGGTTCACGAGTCTGAGGGCGTGGTCGTTTTTATCAACACCAAGGACTTGTCAAAAAGCCGGATCGCCCATTTTGTAGACTATCACCTGCAGATGGATGCTCAAGTCTGCGCTCGATTCATGTTGAAAGTGATAGCTCAACAGGTATGTGGTTCCATTTACGGAAGAGACTTGAAATTGACTCATTATTAAACTGCTCACCTTATAGGAAACATTCGATGTAAGGCAAGGGAAGGATATCTGGTTAGAGGTATGACCACACATATGGCAATCCTCTGGGCTTATTAATCAATGGGCTTGTAGCTCGCGGAGCGGGATCTAACGGGCACCACAGTTGAAGGCCTTCCGCCCCTGTCTATTCCAGTATGTTGCCAGTGCGCTCACCCAGTGGAGGAAATTCTCCATCCTTGTGCGGTTTGCACGCAATTGTACTGTTTTGAGTCCCCAAACAGGAACCTGGGTGCAATGTGCGTTACGTTAGACAAATTCGCTCCTACACCGTTAAGGCCCTTCGAAGAGCGGATTAGGGATTTCGTATGTCCAGACTGCTATCCTTATGAAGAAGGGCAATTGTATCCGGTGAGTTGTACCGAGTCAAATTAGAGCGCTACATCTCACGCACTCTTGGTAGCATCTGGTCAGAGCGCCGCGATTTATGTATGAACTTCCAGAGATACCTAAGAAATTGGTATTGGTGTTATACTACTTGGGGCAGTTCTGGACATTATCCGAGCATATCGAAGGAGTCATAGTAGGCAGTTGGACTGCCGAAGGGTGGGCAGTAAGAGCTAAATCAGAAACCAAATATGATCGTAATCTTACTGAATATTCGTTAGTGTTCGACGAAGCAGATTCGCCTTCAAAACGTTTATGAGTATCCCGATATCGTTATCAATTGGTGAGTTTACAGAAATTGTATACCCGGAAGGACAGGAGCAGGTAACTGTATTCGACAGTCTATATGATCCGAAGACGTATGAAATGCTCGTCGTATATGTCACGCATGGAGTCACTGCTCAGGGCCTATACCAGATTGGCGACAATGTTGCGCTTGGAGCAGAAGAGGTAATGAGCTGGCCGTAACATTAACCATTCCGATTAGTGATTCCGTTGTAGTTTCTAGACATTACAACGGGGCCCATTCGGAAGACGATTACGGGCTCCCGCTTTTCGGCGGCCGTTTTCCTTACTTGTGGGCAAGTTTATCACCACGTGGAGAATGCTCTTCAGTTAGAGAAATGGGTAAAACGGTAAGTAAGTCAGCGGCGAACGATACAGGCATACTTACGTCCTACTTTAACCGTAAAGCCCCGATACTTTCGATAGTATAATTGGAATGTTAAATAAGCGACTTGCACCCGCATATTTGACTTCTTTCCTAGCACAAGTCGCAACGAATCTGTTAGGGTATCATCACTGGGACCACAAAACAGTGATTGACGCTTGGCTGCGCGACACGCTTGCATCCACGCATACGGATCTCGTTTATTTGGGAAAGTCGGAGACTGCAAAATTATTTTTGTTTTCACCAATGGGTTTCAGGCCACTTGGGAGGGCGCTCCCCAGCATACATATGACATGCTTGTGCAAGCCTAAAGATTCTAGTAACTCGAGGAAGAAATTCTGGATTGTCAAGCACCGTGGGTACAACGGTGCGGAATTGAACAAGGTGGAGATCCACCTGAAGTGCTCTTTGTGTAGGGAAGGTTACAGCTTAAGGGCTAGTGATCATCAAGGAGAGCTCGTCAAGATTGCTGGGCTATATGCTGCAGTTGTACCGTATTTTCTACAGTAAATTCATGTAAATAAGATATCTTTCAATCCTAGGTACACCCATGATGACTTATAGAGACTGTTGAGCCAAATGTTTTATACTACTGTTAGGTAGGTGGTTTGACGATGGACAACCAGCGCTCTTGTTGACGACTTGTATTTTGCGGTCAAAACTATTGCATTCAGCCGGGCATTATATATATATGAGTATTGGACACGTCACGTCCGGGGGAAAAGGGGGGGGCGCTTAGTTATTTATATCTGTCGATGCGAGGCCAACCCCGCAGATGCGTGTAATTTGCCATAGGTTGTCCAAGCTGACTCATGTGCAGCACCTTGAGACTCTACGGCACCCTTCACCTAACAACAGCATTTCAAGTGTAGTTAGTCCAAAATCAAGAGAGCGGAATGAATCTGACCTACGAGGAACGGTTTTATAGCGATCGAGTCCGGCGAATCGAGGGGGAACATGCACCGCTGATAATCAAATTCTTCCACTATAACTTGCACGCCAGCAGCTTCACGAATATGAGCAGTCCCAGTAAATATGGCCACGTCAATTTGAGCGTGGTAACAGGTCGTCCTGTACCGGACCATAAATTCGTTGTGAAGCTTCTTAACCTGTTTACCTTTGCGATTCCATTTCTGTTCCTTCCCCTCCCTTGCGCAGCGACAAAATGACCAAGGCGCAGGAAGATCGACGCCATATGGCCGACTTGACAGAGACCCATATCGGTATTTGTGTACCTTAGGTTGACCTTGAAAGCCTTCAATGAGGAGGACATCACTGTGGGCACGGGCACGCCTTGAAGTAGCCCAGACTCGAACAATGGCACTCGTTAGGGTAACCCCGTTGTAGTAAATTTGGCCAAAAAGTTCGGGGAAGATCGTAGTGAACTCCTCAGGTAAGAGCGAAGATGCGGTTGGGAGCATTATTGAGTCCCAGTTAGAGCTGGTTATTCATGTCACTAATCGCGCCCGACGGTTGTGGGAGAAAGGGAATAATGGAAGATCTGAATAAAACGTACTTGGCGAGAGAACTAAAGATCGCAGGTATAATTCCTTCCTGAGCGAGGTTAAGCCCACAACAAAGCCCGAAGATTCTAGCAGTGACCGCCTTTTCAGCGATATCGGTGTATAGAGTGACTAGTCCGGATAGCCATTGCGCTTCATCAGTCTGAGAGTCGCTCCCAATCCACCAGCCGCCTGCGGGGTTGGTTTCTGTAAGAAACATAAAAACGAGGTGATAGGGGTACTCCATACTTTCCCGTAATAATATGTTAGTGACTCGGTCAGATACAAATAATCACGGTACAGAACTTACTCCAGTATCCATTTCCTGTTGGATTTGTGCAATGTTTCGGGAAGAGGAAGGTACATGACCATAGCGACAACCTCAAAGGCCCCAAGCAACGATCTAATAGAATCATTGATTCTTTTGGCTCGTTGCTCAAGGCCGGGAAGGTAACAAAGAAGTATCACTACCTGGAAATTGACTACGCGTCGCTGTGTTGTACTAAATCCATGATTGATGTGGTACTGGGATTGTAGTGGTATCTGAAGTCAGCTCCCATAAATAAACAAGGCCTATCTCTTACGTCAAACGGGAGCTCCGGATGCGCGGACAGGCACTCTGGGCAATAGAATAAGGTGAATGGGTCTAGCACATATCCTCGTGGCACAGATATGCATGCATTTGGGACCGGGGCAACCTCGGAATGATCTTGGAGGGTGGGTAGTTCGTCGTAACAATAAGAGAATCCACACCCATCGCATTCGATGAGATTACCCCCATCGTCACACATTTTACAGTACTATTCAATAGTCAATGCAGGTATTCAAGTGCGAAAAGAAATAGAGAGTACATACCTTGTCCAAATCCTCCTTCAGCTTGGCAGGTTCTTTTGCTAGAAAAGTTCGAAGCATAAACCAGTTGTTGAGTTATATGATACTAGAACACCCTCACCATTTTGCTGGGCTGCGGAGGCGTTATTATTCGATGTACTATCTCTGGTGCTCTCCACGCTGCTATGCCTAGAACGCTTAGAACGTTTGGGCTTTGGAACATTACCGCTTTGAGCAGAATGGGTTTCGCTCATGTATGAATCGTCACTTTTGGCAGCGGTACTAGTCTTCCGAACCCGTTTGGATGTTTTTTGCGTTGGGGGCATTGTGATGGAGGCTAGAGGAATCAGTGGATGTATTGGACGCTTTAAAATGGAGAACGCAGGGGAACCAGGGTCTTCAGATCCGATCACTAGTTTAGATCTGATAGACAGTATTTTCAATGACATGCGTATCGGACATATCAGGGTAGTAAGCTAAAATAATATACCGGATATAATTTTGTATTCCATTTCAAACTTTAACAAAACAACATTACTCCTCGAGATTTGAAACCGTAAGAATGAAATGAGCAACACCGCCATTGTAGAGGGACATCATATTCGCAACAAAAATCAAGGCGGACGACAAATTAGCAAGTATTTTTACTTCCTTGCCCAGATTTATGCCTTTTAGCTGCCGGCGGTTTCTCTATCCGATCTCGAGCCACATCCCACGATCGGGACATTTTAACCCCCAGCTCAGGCTTCACCGGATCACCAGACGTGCAAGATTCATTTTCCGCTTCTCGAGCGGTAGGTTTTGCTGGTGTAGATAGTTCGCCTTCGAGCATTGCGGTCGGACGCTCCGTGAGATTCACCTCGCTATCCCTTCTCCTTCGGACGCGTCGTGTTCCGTCCAACGCAGATTGCTGGGGGTTGGCAGTACTAGATGAGGTGCTATTTGGCTTCGAAACAGGAGGAGCAGCACGTTTGAGCCCGGAGGTCGGCCCTGGGGTCGAAGGAGGCCATGCTACACCCCAAGCAGGGTCCCACCAGGTAGGGATTGGGTCGCGATCAGACATTCTATGAAAAGTGGGAACCGGAGTGGGGACTTCAGGCTGGGATATGGCCTCGTTCCATGCAGTTGAATACCCTCTGTGGGGTATGAGGATAGCATACTCGCCTAGAGAGGTAACCAACCAGAAACCCAGTTCGCTGAATTCTATTAGATCTTGGGTCACACAGATATACATCGTTGTGCTCACCCCTTTCTAAAGCGAGAATCTTTTCTAATTTCCACCCGGAGAATTGTGGTTATGCATATCCAACGCCACTGCATTTGGGTAATCCAACCACACTGAGCCAATGGGGCCGTTGGTCCAGTCATTGAGGCGACAGCTCCCACTACCTCGATTCCTTCCCAGCTAGTGTTTTGTATCCAACCATTTGACAAAGGAATTGGCTTCCCTTCGACCAGAAAGACGAAAGAGTCTAGTGCTCGTAACACTGCTGCAAATAGTTGAAGATAAGTGCCCATATTTTTATATAAAATAAAAAATACAGAAATGCGTCATAAAGTTCACCCAAAAGGGTATTAAAAAATATTAAGGACAAAAATGAACCATTAGACCTCAAACGAAAAGTAAAATAATAAAATAGTCCTATTAATCAGAAAGCAACTCACGCAGCTCTTCTCCTGGAAATCTAGTCGTCTCGGGGGCAGCCAGCACGAAGCGGCTTCCATCAGGAACAGGGGTTAAAGAAGTGGTGGTCTCATCTACCTTGACTGAAGTAGACATGGTGGTAGTCAAAAGAAGAGGTTCAGGAATCACGTGGAGAGATATCAATTGTGAATCGATTATGTTAGCTGCCTGTAATAATGAAAGGACTCACATATACTCATATAAGTCCCTAAAAAATGGGATTACAACATTGGTTCATAAAGAGAATATATAAACCATCAGTAGTTGCCAACATTAAAATACAATCAACTCCACAAAAATGGGCATACAGTTTATTCGTTCTATTCTCATCTCAGAATAAGATCAATCTCAGCTCCACTGCAAAGCGCCCCAAATGTTCACGCATTACACCAACCATATTGCTGGTGTCCAGTCCCCAGGAGTGCTTACAGCCCGAACATTCGATGTCAAGCATGACGGCTGAAATGGTGGCTCCTTCTTTAGCATTGTGGGTGACCTTCCAATGCTTAGGGGTGGGCGATCGGGACCTTGCAATACAATCGCAGGCCAAATTGATGTCAGGAAGGGGCCGTCCAAGGGGCCTGGTGCTCCACGGCGAGGATAGAAGAAGAAGAGGTGACCACTGGTTGGAGAAGTACCAAAGGTTAGTACCCAGGTAGAGATCATCAGTTTCCAGCCACAAATCTCTGACTGTTTCCAGCTCTTCTTCTGGCGACAAGACTGAATCAGATATTCGCGCCCAATTATGAGCGAGCCGTATGCTCCATTCAGCCCAAAGTAGGTGACCAGACGAAGCCACTGAAAGCCCGCATACCAGTGTACTAATAGTAGAACTTCTAAATCACGCATGGTTACAATTCACCTGCAGCGCATGCATTGAACACTCACCCTCGAACTTCATGCTCCAAACGCTGAGCAAGCGTTAAGTGCTTAAATGCATCGTAATGGCCAAATGCAACAATTTTGACCGACAATTCACCACCCTGAGGTTGTATCATCCGGCGCGTAAAGTATAGCATCTGCATGTAAATTTAATATGCACTCATTTTCAAGCATATAATAAAAATTTACTAACTTCTGTAACTTCCATATCTTGCCCCGCCGGTAAAGCATTGTTGAGTACAATACTGGATGTCAGGAATGCGACCAATACATGTGATCCTCTAATTGTATTGTAAGCACGTGTGAAAGACAGACTAGTCGGACTGTTGATGACTCACTGAGGGTTTATGACCGGAATGTGCCCAAATGACCCAATACATTGTTGGAGTAATTCTGCCTAGTCGGTTATTAAATGAGTCGATGAGGGCTTGACTACCTTTTGATCATTGACCAGGCCCACCTGATACCCTTTCCGATAAAGACCATTCATCACAATTTGGCCATAAGCATCTGCCTCCATCTCGTTTCGTGCCGTGTGAAGGAGAATAAACTTGATCGTGGTGGGAGACCCCAATTCACGTCTATCTGAGCTAGCATTACCATGCGATTCGATGGTCAGCGGTAGCGCGAGGCGGGGAGGAGTCACGGCGGAGAGTCGCTCAGCCAATGTGATCATCTGCAAAATGTTAGGTTCTTTAGAAGGGTCGACAGACACTTGGGATACAATGGTTACCTGTTCGCGGAAGCTGGCACGGTCACCGATTGTCCCCTTTGCAGAATATTTGTCAAAATACTCCGAAAATATGTCAACGTCCATGCGAAAATGAACATCCACAAAAGTGGAAAGTCTCTTTGACAGCCCCCCCCGGTCCACATAGATAACCACCCCACCGTGGTGGTGCACGTTTTGAGCCATTGCTTTGACTAGTTTTAGGGTACCCTCAGTTTTCAAGGTCGTCCCAGCAATGATGAATAGGTCGACTTCCGTGTCCAGCTGAAGATCCCATCCCTTGTTCTCCAGGCTGATATCATGCGTCTGCTGGTTGAACAAAACGTCGGGGACAAGGTAACCTATTGGCCGAGGGCGCTTGTTTGATGCCGAGGCCTTCTCGGCTACAAAGGATGACAATGACGATAAGCATAAGTGATGGTAATGCCTGAATTGACTCCCACCTATTGCCTGGCAGTTTGTACATTGTGCTAAGCCTTGAGTACTCAGGATATGATCAAAATCTTCTATTGGGCGTGCACAGAGATAGGAACAGGTGTGGCAGCGTAACCTTTGATTTGACCCATGGACTTCGTAGACTTTGGTAGCCATTGCACGTTCAGCTCGTAATTGAAGGCCATCGAAGTTTTGCGTGTAGCAGCGACGCAGACGCCCTTGTTTATTGAGCAGGGCCACCCATGCTTGAAATTTGGGGATAGATGCTTCGCGACTTTTCAGACGGATTTTAGCCATCTCCTGGTTCATCAAAGCAAGCTTTTGGCTGCTTTGTAGACTTGAAACATCGAATAGTTGATCCCCCCGCAGTTCCACTCCACCGAGCACGAATGACTGCGCATAGAGACCACCCGGAGAACGGAAGTCCTATTTGCATAAGTTTCAGTGTCGGTTTGTCATCTGTACCTATTTAAATGGGGCTATATTCTATACTTACAGGAATCCCTGCGGACGTTGAGACACCAGCCCCGCAGAAAAAGGTTATCGTCCTGGCCATCTGGAGAACTGCACCAATTGATTTTTGGTGGTGGATGATGGTTTCTTTTAGGATGATGGGAGTGCTCATAGCTGAACGGAGCTGATTTTCACACTGCAGGTTCAAGAGTATCGTGGTTGAGTGCAAGGATGTTTCGAAATTGGAAACTCATCCATCAAGGCTTTGTTTTGTTTGGCAGAGTTGCTTGTCCTGTCCAGTATATTCACGAATGATGTATGCCGATGTGGTATTTCAAAATGGGGTGTCTCAATTACTGGTTTCCGGCCTGGATTATGCTGGTTGGCTGGTTGGCTGGTTGGCTGGTTGCTGAGGTGACCCTGGCAATATGATTCAAAGTTTTCACAGGGTTCTGATGAACCGAAAGTTAGGATCAAGTGCGAAATCAAGTAATTTGAGAAACCAAACATGAGTATAAGGCACTAGGAGGGCACAATGACCATGCAGTCCATTTGGTTGTACACTGTATGTCTATTTTTCTGCAATGCACCCTCAATCCACCTATCATTATATTGAATAGGATTATCATCATAATAGTCTGCAGCCAAGTAAAGCTTGCGTAGAATAGCATCATACTCTCCTTCGCCACAGGTGTAGGCCTTGGACCACACCACGTACATGTCTGTCCTATGTATGATAGTGAAGGACCACCAATGGACTGCTGTTTGGGGTGTGATGCAAAAACAACAGGGGCTTTGAGATGAATATCTAGGTAGGCCTTTTCAAGCTGCCAAGATAGCTATATCCGGCAAGTATTTGAAATTGTTTAGTCATCAATTTTGATCTGTTTATAACATGTACCTGTTGAAAACACAAGGAATATAGTATTTATTAAGTAGAAATAGAAAGAAACAGGGGGGGGATCACAGAGTATAATCGCAAAAAAAAAAAATTAACAATGAGAAAAAATTATAGTAGACAGTAAGCTTTTCACAAAATGTATGAGTGTGCTACATGCCTCAAGATGCTACGTTTGGGTTTGACACCACACGGTAAACCTTTGTCTCTCCAGTGCCAGAGTAAGTCCAGATTGCACGTGTGCTGGGACATGGAAGGAAGTGCCAATGCAATAGAATCTGGAAAATTGCATCCCTAAGCTTTGTGTAATATCCGTTCAGATCCTCTGGCACCTTAGCCTTGGCCCTTTGGCGAAGTTTGTTGAGGATTCTGGTTTGGTAAGCTTTCCATTGGGGGCTGTCATGGTGGATCCTAAGGCTTTCAGGAAAAAATATGTCGACTTTGTTGCTGAACAAATTGCCACCCTTAACAAGGGGCTCTTTTGTAACGTTAGGCCGAGCAATTTGGGACCACTGTTTGTTGGAAAATGGCTTCTGCATCAGTGAATACTCCGGGTTTGTTCTACGACCAGGGAAATAATCCCAAAGGCATAGTGCAAACTCCTTATTGATGAAGTTTTCGAGCCACTTCTGATCTTCCTCCATCCAATTGCTGCCACCTTCAAGCTGAGAACCACTGGTATGCTGTTGGTGGATGGACCCCTGTGTTGTTGTGTTTGTGGGCCCCGGCAAGTCATCAGCTTGGAGAGCATCTTGACCAACTGTCCGCCTGCTTGTCTTGACCCTTGCACCTGCAGGAGCTTTGCGACGCATGTAATCATGTATGCCCAAGTCTTGAGTTGGCACATTGGTACTATCCACGCGAGCCAAGTCTGCACAGAGTGCTTCTGGAGGAATGGAAAAGTAGCCATAGTTGTGGGAACGAAGGGCCAAGTGGAATCGGGTAACAAGCTGTCGAGATGTACTTTGATCATCTGGACGCTTCACCAGTGATTTGATGCAGTGAGAGATGATTGCAACCATGGAAGTCGCAGAGGTGTCCTCTCGTACTGTTTGTGGAAGTGCTTGTGTCCGGGCAAGAATCTCTACATAATTCCTCCTAAGGGTTTCCTTGAAGCGAACAACATTTGGGGTTGGGTGGGCTACCTGAAATTCACACATATGGGTTAGATTATAGACTAAAGCGAGCCCATTGATTGTGGTCCCAATCAGAAACGTCACACTTACTATCGCCTCTCCCAAGAGCAAATTATCCAGCAACTGTTCAAGTGGTACTCCTTGGGCAACCATAGCTGCCCATGCAATCATGCGATACTCAAACCGAACTCCAAATGAGCACCAAGCTACCCATGCATCTCTCAACTGTTTCATGTCAAGTCTGAATGCCTGGTCATTGTTCATAGCTTGAAGAGGCGAGAATGAGGTACCCGTTGAACGATCCCGGTGACTGTAGGTTTCGTTTTTGCATTTGGGGTATGCCTGCGTCCTGATAATCCCAGAGCGACGGGCCTTAGCAGGAGCATTTGATGCAAATCCACCAACAACAAATGAGCCACAAAATGCATCAATGCGGGGGGAGTTCCAGTTAGGGGCAATGATTGGGAGAGCTTTGGCTTGATTCCAGAGTAGAGTGGCATGCTGGACTGTATCCGGAAGCTTGCTAGGATCGACCATAACTTCGACTCCATAGTCAAAAACCATATCATCAGGGTTTGCCTTGTTGAAATCAATCACAGGATATGTGTTGATCGTATGACCCATGGCATTATCTCCCTCGCGGCCGGGGATGCTTTGAGCTGCAGTCTTCAGGTTCATTCCAAAAATATGGAAGAAAAAGCCACGCATAAAGGCAAGATGAGGTTTAGAATCAACAATTCGTCGCATGAGGGGAAGCAGCAGATTCATGATCTCGGGGGAAATGGGATATTGCTTTGCAATCTTGCCTTGCTGGTTTGGCCCTATAGACTTCGCAGAAGCTACTTTGTATGACTGAGGGAGATCCTGCTTGAGATGTAAACAAGCCGAGCGCAGATTTGGAGGGGGGTTTGCCAGAAGTTGATCTAAGGCACCTAAAAATACGTCATTGTACCATAATTCATATACGTCGGTCTTGACATATGTTTTGTAGTGCTTGTTGCTGATTCGGTCAACCTCGTAGTTTGGAAAGAAAACATTCAGCCTGACGTGGTTGTTGTTTCCTAATAAGGCCATACAGAAATTTTGAACTGGACATGAGGAGTATGCTCAGTGCTGGTACATATTAGCTAACAAAAACACATACAATGACTTATTGGCCTGGCCTTCCCATCATGGAAGATTTCAATCCCAATGTTATTTGTCAGAGTGCGGCCACGATCAGGCCAGGGAGTGACATTCACAACAGTGGTGAACACAGGGTTGGGCATGGTGATGGACATGGAGTCAAAGTCGGCAGAGAGAGCTAGCCAATGTCTATCCACAGGTAGGCTGTCCTTCAGCCAGTTCAAAACTATAGGGGTTCCATCAGGTTTAGTCCCAGTAAGGATTGCCTTATGGCGAGTGTCTGGATCTTGAAGACTATCGACAAAAGCACAGAACTGGGTTATGCTCATACCAATTGTTGTGTCCTGGTCATGGCTTCCATCTGGGCGACGATAAACCTTGATACCTGCTTCCACCTCTTCGCCAGCTGATCTATCCATTTCCGGCTCTGCAGCAGTAAACTTGTATATATCTTCTGCATTACGACGTTTGGTTCCATAGACAAATCCTGGTTGATGCTCAGTCGATGGCAGGCTGAGATCATGGAATAGCTTGGCAAATCTTTGATCGTGTGGTGGTGGAAACTGGAAGGGAGCTTGTTTGCCATATGCAAATGTCATACCTGACATGGTACTCGAAGAAGGCTGAGTCTGAGAGGCATTTGAAGCTGCCAGTGGAGGTCGGTGTAGCGTGAGTTTTGGAGCACCCCCCTCAGTTGCTGGGGACGAGAATGCCAGCTGCATTTGGTGCAAAGGCTCTTTGACTTGGCCAATGTCCTGGGGTGGTGGCGAGCTAACCTTGGTAGATGTCCCAGAAGGAATGCCCTTGAACTGGGGCAATACTGGCTCAGCAAAGGGAGATAAATTTGCAAAGTCATTGTCCAGAGCATCAGTAGGAACCAGCATAATGTCAGGTGTAGCAGGCTGCCTTGTTAGGATGGGCGGGCTTGCACATATATCAGGCATGGTTGACGACTGGTATTGTTTAGCGGGTGAATTCTTGTCAGATTGAATATCGCTAGCCCCAGTTGCTCCAAGCTTAGTGACAGAGTTGGAGATCAAGCCATGTTTGGAATTTGTGTTGGCACCCTTTGTCGTACGTGCAAAAGGATTGGACTTGGCTTTGTGAGGTGCACTGTTTGATTTGGGTGCACTTGCTACTGCATTCCTTTTCAAGAAAGGGTTCTCCAAGCGTGGTTTCCCAGATAAGTAGCGAGGAAGAGACACTGGGGGGGTGAAAGATTGAAACGTGGGAGCCAAGGCTGAATGAGAGGAACTGGAAGATGAGTGTGTAGGCTGTAATTCAACATGACTGGTTTAATAGTGTTAGCTATTACGTTCAGCAAGACACATACCAGTCTAGCAGCCTGATTAACAAGCTGAAATGGTGAGCCAAGGATTGGTGGTTTAGTGGGAGCAGTTGGGGAAACTGAAGAGGTGGATTTGATTTCGACCAAGCCATAGCTGATATGCTACAGGGGTAGGTTAAGTACTCCAGTTGCTGAAACAATTATAACCATATCTACCTTAGTTTCCCATGGGGCATTGGGAAGTGGCC
The DNA here is from genome assembly GCA_019616915.1 of Ceratobasidium sp. 423. NCBI lineage: Eukaryota > Fungi > Basidiomycota > Agaricomycetes > Cantharellales > Ceratobasidiaceae > Ceratobasidium > Ceratobasidium sp. 423. The sequence continues at coordinate 14,275 of WSTI01000092.1, forward strand.
ATTCTCGCTTATATGCCACTGGAAAAACATCTGTAAGGGGGAGCAATGGCCCAGGGCAGTCCAAGTAGTTATCCAAGCTGGAAGGAGTTTCATGTGGGACTTCATGGAGGGGGAGCAGCCAAACAGGAGGTGAAGAACGTGAACCCAGCTGTACATGACCAGACCCAAGTTGCGCCATCAACCACACCAATCTGGACCTCACATCAGCCACTGGAAGTGTATTTTCCAAAGCAAAACAATGGTCAAAAGTGAGAGCCGAGAGAGCCTGGCACACAAAGAGACCACAATCCAGTGACCCTGGAGCTTGCCTGAAGTTAGGTGGGCAGCCCTGGCGCCATTCGACAGTGTCCCACTCCCACTCCTGGACTTCCTGGCAAAATGGGAGCATTCGTTTTACCAGTTCCAAGGTAAATGAATCCCGTTTCAGCTCAACCTCTTCAGTTGGAGCACGGCCTAGAGAGTCAATGTAATAGAAGTATGCAGGCGGATTGTTGTCCAGTTCTCCAAAAACAACATGGTACATGTAGTAGTGTTTGGCAGCATGATCAACAATGGGGATCAACATCCGGCCAGGAGGTGTTGAAGATAGCCAAGGAAAGTCGGGTTGCATGTCTGGGTGAAGCCGCAATGCTTGGTTTGCCGAAGGCACTGTGATAAAAACACTGGTATCCAAGTTGGGACTATGATAGACAAGCTGTTGCAAGTACAGTGCAACCCAGTCCACTGTTGCCGTCTCAAGGAATCCACAGGACTTAAGTGAACAGATTGGATTGTCCTCATGGTAGTGGTCATCCCATATTGTTGACGATTGGAGTGCGAGTGCTTGTTGAAACAGATGGGAATATTGTTCAGCACTAACCCATATATCCGTGTATTGCCTATAAAAGGAGAAGTAATGAAATAGATATTCCTGGAAGCTTTAATAAGCTTACTGTGTCTCATAATCTTGCATGGTCCATGTGACAGGTTTGGGTATACTGCAGTCTTTGAGATCGAGCTCAGAGTCACTGTCTGAGCTCTCCTCAAGTTTTACCTCAGATATGGGGTAAAACGTTGTCTCAACCCTAGGCTGAGTACTGTGCTGGACAGGAGTCTTCTGAGCAAAGTTCCGTAACATTGAAGCATTCCGTGCACTAGTGTGTGACGATACACTTCTGTGGGCACTACTGGGTGTCTGAGACAGAATGGAATCTAGTGATCTGATCATTATGTCAGTCACTGCACCATATATGTTATACTTATCATGCTGACCCAACACCGATTGTTGCATGGTGAGTTGAGGTATTCGTACCATGACTCACATTGTTGGCAAGTTGTTGTGCCTGCTGAGATGTTGGTTGCTGCAATGCTGAGAATTTGGGGGAGTGACTTACTTGCCATGGATCTGTAACTGGCAAGGATATGTTTGCCCCTGGAGCTGGAGATGGGACTGGAGTAGATAGAGGTGGTTGGAGAGGTGACTGCTTCGGCAGGGAAATTCCAGAAAAATCTGATCGAATTGAATCAAGTGATCTATTCAAGACATAAGTACAACATGTACACTGGATTTTATCCACTCACTCATTCTCCCATGGAACATGGGCCTGCACAGGAGTTGAAACATTCCGCATGTGTCGAGTGGTCACATAATTGGGTGAACCAGGAATACCCCAGGATTGCAAATGAAGTCGGGAATGTGGTGAGTAAAGGTTCCTAGCCACCTATGAGATGACACAGTTACTCATGTATTAGGAACAAGGTCCAAAAGAAATATAGAAAACATACCAGTTTCTGAGCAAGTGATTTACTACTGGAGGAAGAGCTGGAACGCTGTCGATATGGTGCATTGGGTATGGATGATGGGGTTGGGACTTTAACAGAGGATGGTCGAACACTCTGATCTTCCAGAGTAGGAGAAATAGGGCGTTTGTGTCCCTTTTTGGCTGGATGGGTGATGTTGGTATTTGGAAGTGCCATTGT
>WSTI01000093.1:0-10086 GCA_019616915.1 Ceratobasidium sp. 423
TTGTAGTGCCAAGGTTGGAGCGAGAGCTGATCGACGGCGGGCGCGTCTATTGTCGAGCGCTTGTGCATACAGGCAATGAACCTCCGGTATACTGCAGTGTGCGGAGAATGGGACTCAGCCGGGGGCAACTTATCTGAGTACATGCGATGCCCTGTGGGGTCTCGGCTGTGTGCAGAACCGTCGGGGCCGGAGGTTGAGGTGCCCTTGTATATTTACAAGCTGACTAACACGTGGCAGTGCATTAGGACCCTTTCGCACTGAGGGAGCGCCAGCAAGCAAACTTGAACGACAAAACGCGAGTGGGCTGGGGTGGTTTATGCGACTGAACCTTTCCTATCTCTGTACACTATCCACATCTATTACACTGGTATACTAGTTGCGCGCTTGACGCGTTGCAAAAATTACCCCAAAGCTATATATCTAGTTCTTCGACTTTCGACTTTCGTCTACGATCTACTCTGGTCTTATGCCGTTTCACAACGGAAAACCACGGCTCTCGCCGTTGCCCTCGTATTCGAACGCAGTGGAAGAGAAGCAACACCTGACAGTACGGGGCTCAGGATGGACAACAGCATTTTATGTGCCGTCTCCATTCCGGCGAGGTCAGCGCATAAAGATTGTGCTGCCTATACCACAGCGGATATCGGCCGTGACGTCGTCGCAAATGAGCAGGAGAAAAGCATTCTTATGCCTCAGCTTGCTATTCTTGACTTGGATCGGCTTCGGCTTTACTGCATGGTTCAAGCGGCCAGGAGAGAGATGGAGACCTCCACTGCCGGGGCCGCCGTCAACGCTCGTTTTTAACCGTTCAGAATTGCAGAGAATATGGGAATGGGAGATTGCTAGTGGCCATTACCCTCTCAAAAGGCCTAGTAAGTCGCATGAATATGCGTTAGTATATATGCTCATCGTGCATTTTAGTACCCTCAATGATTGGCCTCACCGTACCTCCCCCAAACCCCGGACTTCCAGCCGCGGGTGCTCCTGTTACTGGGAGACCCAAGTCATTGAGCATGAAGCCTGAACCGATAGGCACGGGACCTGGCCGCCAATACCATTCAATAAAATCAGAGCCACCCAATACGCATTTCCCACCCAGACCGCCTCCTGGAGGAATGGTTGATCTGGACGTTGTTATGGACTACTGTGACTTTGCCACTCACAAGGTGAGCTCCTAACTCGCGCTTTCACATCGGTGATTAATTACTTGGTTCAGTATGTGCGTGATTGCCTAGAGTTTATGCGCGTCGGTACTGGCATCGACGCGGACAAACGGTTCAGACGAGACGACTTGAACAAGTACAACTTCATCTACACGGAAGACAAGGATAAAAACGCGGCGTCGCCTCCCAAAAACGCGCCCAAAGTGGCCCCTGCGGGGGTGCACAGTGTTTACCCAGCCGGTCCAGATGATGGCCTCTTCTTCAATTCTCGCAACTACATTGAACCCAAACTCAAGCTTCCACCTCCTCGAACGCCCAAAATCTCCAACGACGCGTGTGACCCCGATCATCCACGTATCTATCACATGTATTGGACCGGCGATTTTACCGACAAGCCCTACATGGCTCTCATGTCGTATCTGTTTACTCAGAATCTCGGTTTGGGCGAGGAACCTGACAAGGCTCCACCACCGGGTCTATGCAGACCCCAGTTTTGGATGTGGATTAGCCCTGGCCCTGCAGCAGCAGCACTGGGCGAATCGGCACTGACGGATATGTTCGATGGCCTGAAGAAAAGTCCTTGGGCTAGCCCATTCCTGCACCCACGGTTCAAAGACGTGATCAAATTCAAGCTTTGGAACACTACTGAGCAACTGGACGGCATCTCCGAAATCAAAAACGAGTGGCGGGCTTTGGAAGAAACGCTCTTCAACTCGGGCGGGGTCGTATACAAAGTCAAGAAACCAGCGGCCGATACCAATAGTACCACCACGACCAGGAAGGACGGCAACGAAATCCTGAATCGCGTTGGCTCCGACTCTGCTCAGAACTATGACCGAATGTCCACCATCCTGTCCGACATGGCTCGTTTTGTTTTATGCCATCGCTTCGGGGGTACATATCTCGATGCTGATACGATCCTTCTCCGTGACTGGGAAGACCTCTGGGGCTATAAGGGTGCATTTGCTTACCGATGGTCTCGATTGGAAGAGTACAATACTGCCGTCCTCCGTTTGAACCGTGGCAGCGCATTGGGCACGTTCTTGTTCCGCAGCGCACTCCGCAACGGGCTTGATTTCCATCCTATGACCATCTGGAGGTACATTCGGGACGCTCACATGCATGGCCTACTACTACGTCTCCCGGACGCGTTATTCGACAGCGCCTGGTTGAACACTGAAGACTACCAGCGAGACCGACCCGCATTCCCCTTTTTCACCGAGTGAGTCTGAGCGCGCTTCTAGCACCCACACGCCGCTAACCGTTAAATACAGCTTCGGGCAGTTCTTTGAATCTCCCAAGCAGGACAGCGCGGCGCCCAATATGCTAGGATTCGAGGGATTCTTCAGAGGAGCATATTCATACCACTTCCACAACTTTTGGTAGGTGCCCCAACCTTCCAATCCAATTCAATCAAAAGCTCAATTGTGTCGTTCCCTCCAGGTGGTTACCATTCGACAAAGCTCGCAACTTCCCGGACCTCGGATCGCGTTTCGCAGCCGGCGAGAAGCTTGCAAAAGAAAACCTCTTGCGCAAGGCCCGAGAAGCTCAAGCGCAAAAAGAGGGCGAGCATAATGCCGTGCGCATGGCTCATCTCGAGCGCTGGACCCAAGAAGAAGACCAGGCTGATTTACCGTGGGCAACTGTATTGAAGCGGACATTCGAGGCATTTATTAGGGGCGAGAGGGCGAACATGTATGGAGAGTATATCAAGTGGTGATGGGGCGTGTTGTAATGGGATGGGGGTGTGGGGAGGGGGAGGTGCCCCGCACATACGTACCGCGAACGCGCGCCCCCGGTAATGGGCGAACGAATGTTGAAACGTGCTGCGGGGTGTGGGGATTTCTGGTTGTAGATTCTGTGGGCTTGTAGTAATTATGATCCGTGTTATGAGTAGGTTTTTTGTGCGGATAATTTAGTTGTTTTGGTTAGGACTTAAGTGGGATTGAATTGTAGGAGATCCAGCAGACGGGGATATTATTGTAATTCAAGGATCGAATAGTCTAGATGCGCACTAAGGATGAAGGGTAGTACTTCGAAAGGAAATTATGCATTGATCGACTAATTCAACATATGGGTATGAGAAGCATAAATAAGCGATTGAGTGTGCAAGTGACATTATTTTGGTGATATGCCCGAGACAGAGAGAACACAGAAAGACCGGGGTTGATGGGGTAAAGTATATGCAAACAAGAGATGAAACAAAATGAAAGACAAGTCCAGTTCATGCGTCAAAAAAGTACTCGAACAACAAACTGTGCAATGCAAAAATAAGATAGTAGATGCTTTTCAGAGCCCAGCTGAAAAAGTCAAACCCAAGGAGAGTCTAGCTTACAAGGAGGGTCGTTCTCCTTCGTTGGTTGCCTGTTTGATATGCGTATGCTGGCGAATGAGTTCAGCAAGCTTCTGCTTGTCGGATGGTTGCGGTAGTTGAACCAGGCTCACGCGTCGTCCGGCCCGTGTAGCGTGCCAGTCTTCGGCCTGTTCCTCTGTCCCTTCTTCGGTAACTGTGCCGCCAGACCCAGTTGGATGGCCGTTCACATCGCCGTTGGACGAAATGCCGCTACGAGAGGATACCGACGCGGCAAATGATGGACGAGGTTGCAATGACGCCTCAGATTTCCGGGGCGAAGGCGCGAGCTGTTCATTCTCGATTTCGGGAGTCGTGAGCGATGTGTCACGCTTGGCCACAAGTGTCGGGTCCTCGTTCGGGTCGGGATAATCTGTGTTGGAGCGGAACGACCAAGCGGGGGATGCGCGAGATGCAGATACATCGGACCCAGAGGGTGACGGGCGGCGCTCGGGTTCCTCTTCTACAACGTCGTCGTGCACTGAAAGCATCATGCGCGGAACGGTAAGCAAGAGTTGCTCCCTGGCTGCTTCGAGCGCAATCGCCCGTAACTGCTCGCGCTCTTCCTCCTCGGCTGTCAAGTCCGCCGCAAGCACATCACGATGACACGCCATCTTGGCCACATCCATCCGAATGACCTGCACACGCCTCGCCAGCGCCTCGGCCGCCAACCGAATCCTAGTCCGAGTCGCCTGTTGGAATGGTGCTAGAACCGCAAAGTTGCGCGCAACGCGAAGTTCGTTTTGGAGATTGACCTGCGTCGAGTTGATCTTGTCCTCGAGGTCCTTGATTTTGAACAGGATCACCTCGGCACGCGTCGTCATCCGTGTTCGGGCCTTGTCCTGGCCACGGTGCCTACTGGATCCAGGAGGTGCGAGACCATTCATGGGGAATGGATGTGAAGCAGCCAACTGGGCCTTGATTTCATCAAACGTATCCTTCATTCCTCCATCCGACGGCTCGATAATCACATCCAACTCGACTTCAGATGACATGCCCGACCGGTTCTCCGTGATTCTCGGTCCTGGCTGTAGTGTAGAACCGAGTTCCTCATTGGACCATGATGGAGGCGAGGCCTTGCCTCTTCGTTGGTCCCTGACATGGGACACGGCAGCAGCAACACCTGTAGCACGACTCTCCTCGGCGTTCATGACCGATTCACGAACGCGGACTCCGGCGGATTTGAGTGCGCTAGCGTAATTAATGCAAGCGATCCACTCGTTCATGTCCTGCTCGTTGGTCGCCTGCAGGAGCTGTTGTCGCCCTGTAGGCAAGATGAACCGGAAGACGTTTGTGTACTAACACAAAGCGATGTTAAGCATATCTTTAGTGCCCCAATGATATCGACCCACCTTGTCATAGCCCACATCATACAATGCAACCGCATCCTTGAGGGAAACAACTTCCTCGGGTCTCAATGAGCTTGCTTCTGGTGATGGCTGCTGAGGATCCAACGAAGCCCAAGCCGTCTCACGGAATAACAGCAACTGAGAGCCAGTAAGAACCACCGCCCACCGCCGCCATTTACGATTAACAGCACGCCGTCCGCCTTCCAAGAGATCGTCTGTGCAGGTGCGAGTCAGCCAAGGTGGCAGTGTCACGAAATGAAATCCGCAGCATTACCTTTGCGCGACAATAGCCCTAGCTTGTTCACCCCAATTCGAACGGGCTCTGCGCCTGCACCGGCGATTTCCAACTGATAATTGGATGCAAAAACGTGACGAAGTTGGACTGCGTCCAGGCCGTCGGCCGTACCCGTATAACTAAACGGCGAGACCGGTGAAACGTGTGATTCGATAGGCACTCTCAATGGATCGAGCAGGTTCTTCACATTGTGCCGTCAACAAAAATAGGAACAATAGGGTGAATTGAAGCGCCTACCTGGGAAATTATGTAGTATGGGTCGACCTTGGGTCTAGTAGACAACAACGTTCCAGAATTGTTTGGGTTTGATACGGGGGTCATGCTCCCCTTTTCGACAAACCCGCGCTGACCGTTGACATCTGTCGCATCTTCAATGAAAATAAACGGAGCAAAGACGATGTTATCGAAAAAGTACTAGTGGGCCCGTTAGTTTGATCAAAATGTGGCAGGGTGTAGAGGGACATACGTCAAGAACCTCGGATGGGAGACCCGGCATCCGGGTGTTCTTCACATAATCGGCCTTGGTCATTTTATTTTTGTTGCTCTTGTTGAATGCGTCGGTATGCAACATCATCAGACTAAACGCTAGAACGTATGCCTGGTCTGATGACCGAACCTTGTTAGCCCTTTAGTCCTCTCGGTTAAATCGGGGACATACCTTCAGACGCGAACAGCCCAGGGTTACAGTCTGTATAGCGTTTCGCAAACGCTTCCATCACCCGGTCAATCTGCTGTGTCTCCTTGGGCAAAGATAGATCCATCAACAATCGACGGAGGGCAATGTCCAGCGGGTCGAGCACGAAATTGAAGCGTTCCATGTATAGGGCAAGTGCGGCACTATGGAACGGGTCGTTTCTGCTCCAAATAATCAGCATTAGCCAAAATAAGAAAAGAATAAGACGAACTTGCTTGCAATGGCACCAGCAATCTCGTTCTTGCTCACAGTCTCCAACAACCTCTGCAAGAAAATCGCGGGAGTATCACCCTCTGCACGAGTTATGGTAGGTTTCCCAGATGACCCAAGTCGAGGACTTAAAGCCAAACCATCCTGCTTAACGCCATTCATTTCACCCTGCCTAGCTGCGGCACCAAGCACATCCCCCGAGCTGGTTCTCGAGAACGCAGTACCGCTTGTACTCCCAAACACACCACTCAATCGTCGAAGCAGGGGCGGGTTCGTACTCGACCTAGGACGAAGGGGCGACTTGAGTAAGATGGAAGGTGTCCGGCTTGCCCCAGCGGTAGTTGTACCCGATACGTTTGTATTCGACCCGAATAGGGATCCACCGTGTCCGATGCTGGACCCACCCCAAGACGGCCCACCTAGACTGAGTTGACTGCCCGTCAAGGGAGTAGCCGGGGTTCCGGGTGCCAACGCGTCCATAGGCATTGGCTGTGGAGAAGCAAATATGCTGCCGGGTGCGAGCATCGGTGGAGACAACATTAGAGCGGGGTCCGTAGCAGGCCCAAATGCCGAGGGATGTGAATGCCCGAGCGCGGACCCCTTCATTTCTCGCTCCCGTGCAACTTGAGCTTGCGTCTGCGCTTGTCCTGCGCTCCCAGGTCTCTGTCCGAATAAAGAAAACGACCTCCGTCGTGTGAGGGGGAGTCCGGGTGTGAGTTTAGAGGTCGACTTGGCTCGTCGGATACCCCTGATCCTCCCGCCTTCGTCTACGCTCGAATTTCCTCTCCAGTTGGATATAACCGCAGTTATCGACCCTGTTCGCCCTCTAGAAGGCTGAGGATTATCTCCAAATGTTACACGCTGAGCGGTTGTGGGTGACATCATGCCGGTAGGAATGGGTGAGCCATGCCTTGAGCGTAGTGAACCCGTTATTGGCTGTGGAGACGCTACGAGGGTGAGCGGTGGAGCGGGCGACGATCGGGATCCGGACCCGCGAGGACTAGTCGATATGTTCACCCAAGGGATGGGCGAAGAAGAGGCGGTCCCAATCGGTGAGCCTTGCACGGGGGACCCAACAAGTCCTTGTGCTGGCGATCCCGAAAGTACGTCATCACCATCTAGACTCACGTTCGACGAGCCTCCGATTAGGTTTCGTGCGCTCTCGACGAGACTGCGTCGCCACGACTGGGCGCGCCCGACGCTGCTGTTATTTGTCATGCGACGTCGGGGTGGAGTCTGTGTGCCTGGTATTGGTATTGGAGCAGATTCGGTAGGATGGGACGATGTCGATTCTGGACGACTGACAGGTGTAGGGACTCCTTCCATTATCACCTGCCCATCACCTTTCATCCGCTTGGTCCGGGCCATGAGGCTTGGTCCCCCAGCCGCTGCGAAATCGACACTGGCGCGGTATGTTCCAAACTCTGTAAACAACGGGCTGGTCGGGCGGACATTAGGGAGTGAGAGGTCGACGCTTTGGCGGGACTCGACGCTCGCTCGCGGGCTAGATAGGGTTAATCGGGAGTTGTTGTTGGATGGGTTTAGTGCGGAGAGCTTGTCTATACTCGGTCGAGAATTAATCCTGTGTACACTTGAATGGGAACTTGCGCCTGGGCGGGGAGAATAGGTACTCGAACGCGGAGATATGGGGTCTTCGAAACTGGTCGACGAGCGACTTGCTCCTGGGCCGGCTTTCGGGACCTCCAAACTCCGCTTGGAGGCAGGGCTGATAGCCTCGGGCACAAGAGCGGCCGACGCCAGTTCTGGTTTGGGTTTAGGCTTGCGTGACCAAAACGAGGGTCGGCGACCGAGTATGGACCGTCTACCGGCCGTCTCCTGAGGCACGGGCTCAACCTCTCTGGCCTTGCCTTTAGTGTTGGGCGACGCTGGAGCGCTCGGCCGTCGTGCACGTTCGCGCCGCTGGTTTTGGTCGCGCGATCCAAGCGAGTGGGAGGTGACCGCCCCGGGCTGTACGAGGCCAAACTCATGCTGAGACTCCCATGCAAGACGGCCCTGTTCGCGATCGAACCAGGGTTGGGAGCCACAGGTATATATCATCGTCTGGCGGGTGGGTCCAGCTGGCGGGCTCAAGGTGCGGCCAGCTTGGCTCAAGGAGGGGGAAGACAGGGCCGTTTGGCGCCCGCGTGGAGACACGATCGGGGGGATTTCGGGATATGCAGCTGTGCGGTCTGTGTGCTCGCTACGACGCGGCTGGGTTGGCAGTGTGTCTCTGAGGGTGCCAGAGCTCCGGACCTTGCGAATATCTTTCGAGGGCTTGCGTTGAGCACTGGGCGTGGGGGGAGTGATGGTTGGAAACGGGGGGAATCCAGGCGTCGGAGTCACGTTTCTATCTCGCTGAGTCTGCACGCGAGGCGTAATATCCCTGTTTCTTATATATGAACTCGGCGTGCCGAGCCCAATGGCTGCTATCGAAATAACTATGAGCTCATAGACACGCTGAGATGCGAACGTAGGTGCTCACCGTGCTCGTCAGGGGGCGGGGGAAGTGCCTTGTCTCTGCCCCTCTCGATCCCGGCCTGTGGAGCGGGACTATTGTGCCTCCGTCGAAAAAGCGGGAAAAAATGTGTTTCCGTAGTCGTCGTCACTCGGGTCGTCGTCGTCTTCGCGATCCAGGGGCCCATAACTCCGTGTCCGTTTGGGTTAGCGTACGGAGGTGGTGCATCTGTCAATTCAATCATTAGCGCCACCCTTACTCTATATATTCGCTTCAGTCTTGCCTTTGTCGTTCATCGTCGAACGCTCGGGACCAAAGATCACGTGACCACACTCCCATATACCCAATTGGTTATACTCCCTAGCGCTTGTGGTCCGGTTCCTCCCCGTCTCATTTCGTCTCTACTTACCCACCATGAAGGCTATCATTGCTCCCAGCGCGCTCTCCTCTGACTTTGGTCACCTCACCGCAGAATGCAAGCGCATGATTCAAAACGGTGCCGACTGGCTGCACATGGGTACGTCAACTCGTTCGTGCCATCGGATTTGTACTGACCCTGGCACATAGATGTCATGGACGGGTACGTCACTCACTTCACTCACCTACTTGATAACTTATGCCTTTGTTAGCCATTTTGTACCTAACCTCACAATTGGTGCGTTCATTTACCTTGTGAGAGTCGGGAACTAATTCATGGGATATCAGGTGCACCCGTCCTGTCGTCTGTCAAAAAAGGTGTCCCGGACATCTTCATGGATTGTCACATGATGGTCTCCCAGCCTGAACGCGTTCGTCTTGTTGCCTTGCTCTTGTCTACTGAAGCTCATCGCCACCTAGTGGGTAGACGATATTGCAGCAGCCGGCGGATCTTCTTACACATTCCACTACGAAGCAACCAGTACGCCCAGTCCCCACTTCAATTGCACTAACACCAACTCGACCCCACAGACGATCATATGGAGATTATCGAAATGATTCACGAACACAACATGCGTGCAGGGATTGCGATTTCACCCGACACACCTTCCACGGCCATAACAGACGAAATCGCCAATGCGGTCGACATGATCTTGGTCATGACCGTGAACCCCGGTACGCCCCATCTTTATCTACTCTTCTCTTGCTTTACTAACAAGAAAACAGGTCGAGGTGGCCAAAATTTCATGGAACGCTGTATCCCAAAGGTCTCTGAACTACGCGCCCGGTTCCCGGACAAGGATATCCAAGTCGACGGTGGCGTCTCGACTGCGAACATTCATACGTGTGCGCACGCAGGTGAGTTTTGGGCTCGGGAGGCGAGTGGTACACACCTCGATCAACTTTAACTTTCCCACGCATCCATTCTGTGTCCAACAACTTTTGAATGGGTTTACTGACTCACTTCAAGGCTCGAATGTGATCGTCGCTGGTACATCCATATTTATGGCTCAAGATCCGTCTGAGGTTATTTCTACCTTGCGTGCAGCAGTCGAGGGAGCTATTGCTTCTCGAAAGACTGCTACCTCCTAATTTAGTTGTATTAGAATGTGAAATTTAGAGACATTTACTGAAATTGGAAGGTGCATATAGT
>WSTI01000094.1:0-12196 GCA_019616915.1 Ceratobasidium sp. 423
GCACATGACAAAGCGGCCTGATCAGATTTATTGCCAATTCCAGAGACATTCTGCCTGGACATTAAATGCTTACGTTTACTAGGTGGTTGCCGACCCCCACTCCTGCTCTTGCCTGACCACTGTTCTCACGCGTACCTGCTGCTTTCGTACCCCTCACCCACTGTATCTACCACTACTGTACCCGCTGCCCAGGTTCTTGACATGCGCGGTTTGACCTAGTGTTCATGTAGCGCTTTATAAATGTATTTTTTTTTAAAAAAAAGTCCAAGCCACGTGACTCGGACGCGTCGAAATTGGAAATGATCTCCACCAAAGACACAAGCCCGGGCTTTGACCACAACCTTCCTCCTACCCGACGGCGACCTCCGTGACTCTTTCTCTGGGTATTTATTTTCTCCGGATCCGAGTGTACGTAGCAATACTCCTCAATATAATACTAGCTTCGGAGGCCGCCTCCACTGGTCCTCATGGGTATACAAGGACTCTTGCCGCTGCTAAAGTCGATTCAAGTCAATACAAACATAGCCGCGTTTTCGGGGAAAACGTGAGTGGTTGTACGAGAAACACCTAAGGCTAATCTGACGGTGGTCTATGCTTGGAAGTCTCGCAGTTGATGGTTATGTGTGGCTTCACCGAGGAGCTTATGCCTGTGCAACTCAGCTCGTGAAAGGACAGTACACAACTAAGTAAGTACTCAATTAATATTCAGAACGACGTGTTGAAAGCTGGAGGTCAAAAAGATATGTTGACTATGCAATGCATCGGGTACGAATGCTAAGCCATCATGGTATTACCCCCTACATTGTATTCGATGGCGGTCCACTACCTGCCAAACGAGGGACCGAGAAAGACCGCGAAGGGTAAGAAGAAATATCTCCTGACACAGCAATGAAGCTAACCAGCTACAGGAAACGCGCTAAGAGCCTTGCTCAAGCTCAAATATTAGAGGCCCAAGGCAAGGGAAACGAGGCCTACGAATACTATAAAAAATGTGTCGACATTACACCTCAGATGGCTTATCAACTTATCAAAGCCTTGCAGGCCGAGGAAATATCGTATATTGTTGCGCCATATGAGGCGGATGCTCAGATGGCTTACCTGGAGCGAGAAGGGATTGTTGATGGTATTATCACTGAAGACTCGGATTTAGTGATTTTTGGCTGTAGGAATCTACTGTTCAAGCTTGGGCCAGATGGCTCTTGCGTTAACGTTCGGCGCGACGATTTGGGGGCAGTCAAGGGCCTGAGCTTGCTGGGGTGGGGCGACAAGGAACTAAGATGGATGGCCGTAAGTAGATTTATTGGTGTGGGATTTTGTTGTGAATCATCAGTTTGCGTTAGATGCTTTCCGGCTGCGATTATATTGATTCTCTCCCGGGACTTGGTCTGAAAACGGCCCACAAACTACTACGCAAGTGGAAAACAGTTGAGAAGGTGTGTAGTGTGGCGCAACGAGGATGAACTGGAATGAATTCCGAGATAGGTTATTCAAGCCATCCGAATGGATGGGAGCTTCAAAATGCCGAAGGGGTACCTAGAGAGTTTTAGAATCGCCGAGCTTGCTTTTCTACATCAGCGAGTGTACGACCCCGTCTCTCAAAGACTAACTCATCTGGGACCACCTCCTGATGACGAAGGATGGGACGAAAGTAAAGATGCGTTTGTGGGCGAGTACGTAGAGATACACACAGTGGGTATAGATACTGACTGGACGTTAGAGATCTGCCCCCCGATGTCGCAAAAAAGATCGCCCAGGGAGATCTTTGTCCGATCTCGCGAGATGCAATGATGGATATCATGCCAGCTTTCCAGCCAAAGTCTCGGAAAGGAAAGACGGTTAGTATCGTTCCACATTTACTTGGGTTTGGCTGAAAATACTCCAAAGGTATTAAGTGACTTGCCGAGTAACGCCAGCGTGAAAGCTTCCCAGAAATCCATTTCCAGCTACTTCGGTATGTACTATAACCCGATTACACAGAATTTTGGCTCATCCAATTTAGGCGCAGCGACAATATCGTCACAACCCAAGAAATATACACCGCTGCCCAAGTTTGTTAGTGTGAAAGGAAGCGGGAGATCGTCACTATCTGCTCAGGTCGTGAACAAGACCCCGCCAGAGGAGGACGACTGGGAGGTTATGGAGATTGAAGGTCCTTCTCAACCAAAGTCCCGGCCCAATACTGCCAGCCGCTTCTTCGACAACCAATCTACGCCCCAAAAATCTCGTGCGACGTCTGGTGAGGCTGCAGAACGAAAGAGGAAGCGAGCGGATTCACTAGAAGAAATAGCGACACCGCGTGCATCCCGAACCTTGGTGCGAAGATGGAGCGGGGACCTGGTGGATATGACTGTAGATGAAGAGCACGACAAATCTATCGCAGAAAGCTCGAACGCTACTTCACGCAGCGCCAGCCCGGATACGTTCTCATTACTTCAGGATCTGTCATCACCGGTTCAACCCGATCGAGCTTCGAGGTCAAAGAGCCCGGAGTCGATAAGTGGGGATCTATCCAGTCCGGTGTCCGCAAGAAAACCAGCTCCCCGCCCTCCATCGCACTTCTGCCCGTCTCTAGGATGTACCCAATTGGAAGAAGGCCTAGATCAGGACGCACCGATGTCAGTACCAATGTTGACCTACAACAAGCTGGGAACCTCTCTTCCAGGCGGCCCTTCCAGGAATGCACCCCGACCGAACGTCGTGAGACGACAATCAGTAACAGTGGATCTGCGAGAAGTGTTTTCTCAGGAAAGCGTTAGCGAGATTGGCACCTCTGAGGAAGGCCCGTGGACACCAAGCGACCCCCCTCCTATCGGCCAAGTGAGTGTAAATGAGGGAACCCCGGATTTGGATGATGCAGAGTACATCTCGGATGACGACAAACACGAAGCTGAGGCTGCGGAACGCCAGTCCCGCGTAGCCCAAGGCTGGGTGGCTAAGTATGGGTTTAAAGTGGTCAAAGGGCGCAAGGTATGTGCCCGTCATGAAGAAACCTCCAAGGCTTCAGACTCAAATTCCTCTTAGTCCCTTCCAGCCCTGTCAGCTACTCAGCCGACAGCACCTCCATCACCTCCCCAGCTAACAGCTTCTCGGCCTACACCTGTGTTTCAGCCGCTTGGAATGCCCAAGGCCCGACCCAAGGCTAGAGGACGCAAGTCTGAACCAGCGTTGAGGGCTGAGATTGTGATTGATGATGATGACGAGGACTTTCTCTTAGGCTCAAAGACAGAAGCCGAGAACGATATTATTATTATGTCCAGTCCGGAGCGTGCCACAGAGCGGTTCAATCGATTCAAGTGTCCTGCGTAACCAATGCTTTTGGCAATGTCCCTACTTTTTGCATATGTATTGACTTTTTGTACATATTATTATGATATTCATGTGTAATTTCTATCTTTTCTGCGCGACAGACCACAAAACCCAAGGCTTAGGATATTATTTAATCGTAGCACTCATAGTTGCACCTAGATCGGGCGCATTCATTCACTCCAGCTTTGTCTACATTCCTAGGATGGGGGCGTGACCTTCCAGGTCCTTACGCAACCATCTGCTCCTGAACTAGCCAAGAGTCCTTCTCCTACCCATGCGACTCCCGTGACCCCATTTGCGTGAGCGTTCTTGACAGAGGCATTCTCGTTGGGTGAGTCGACTGAGTAAATATAGATATGTGTATCCAAGGAACCCGATGCGCAGTGCTTCCCATCTGCCGTCCAAGCAAGGCTGTAAACACGGGCGCTGTGGAAAACCCAACTCGAAATGATGGCCTAGAACGTAAGTTTCCTCAGCGCAAAATATTGCTTTAGAAAACACCATACTATACCTCTTTCTTCGCGACATCATACACGAAAATCTTGCCAGCAGACTGAGAGGGTTGAGAGTAAGTTACAATGATTAACAAGGACCCAGACCATAACCTACATCCGCAGCGGCGACCAAAGATCCATTGGGAGAAAAGGCAATTGCTGTGATCATTCCCCTGTTGGATGTGAGCTTTCCCAGTTCTTTAAGCCCACTTCCATCCCATTCGTAAAGTGTCGTCGATTTATCCTGCAAAACAAGGTCAATTTGGTTCCGGTGCTCATACTGGAACTACACACCTCGCTCCCGGCAGCAACGGTCTTCCCATGGACTGCAATCGCAGTAACCGGATTATTAACTGGGAGTTTGTATTTCTCCTTCCCGTTTTCCAAAACCTGAACGCCATTCACGGTCGCAACATATACCGTGGATCCTGAGATTGCGATATCTTTCGGCTGGCCATTGGTGGGGTTGGACGTTGCCCTGGATGTATGCGTACGTTAGTACCTGCGAATGTTTAGGCATGTATATGCGCATACGAGAACTTGTTCTCTGTAACGTTGATTGACCGAACACAATCGTCGAAGCCAATCGAGTAAACCTGATCGCCCGAATGAGCAAGTGCGACAACCTGAATCTTGTGGGCTTCCCCTGAAATAGGCTGTGCCCCTTCTGCAGTGGTGAATGATATAACTCGCCCATCGTTGGACCCGGCCAGAAATGTTCCTTTTGAGGGGCTCGTAATCGAGGAAATGGAACGTGTGGGCCCCTATTAGGAGTTCAGTGCAATATCCAACGCAAAAAAGGAATAGACACGCACATATAGAGTGCGAGTCGGTTTGGATCCGTCTCGTTTGTCGAAGACATTCAGAGTCCCGTTGAGTGACAAGCTAACGAGGTTGTCCCCAGCCCAGGTATTACCGACTTGTTGGTTTTCTATTGCAGAGCCCAAATTCCAAGTTGTAACTGCTTGACGAGTTTCAACGTCCCCTACAAGGCAAAATATATAATGAAGCAGAAGCTCAGCTCGAGAGAATAATCTTACATAACTTCACAGTGCGGTCCATGGACGAGGTAAGTAAGTTTGTAGAGTCGGGATTCCAAGCACAGGCCATCTATGGGGTCATCAATACCGGGTACTAACCGTGCTGCCTCCACACCTACAATACTGCCTTGGTGCGCTCCGGCAAGCTCGGCTAAAGTCTCGCCGGTTTCACCATTATATAAGAATGCCTTCATGTCGGAGCCAACACTGGCAAATACATCTCCAGAGGGTGAGAATTGAACATCCTGAACGAATCGAGTGTGTGTACTGATACTGGACTGATACTTAAAGGGGACGCCTGCATAATGCGTTTTAGTTAGTAGGATTACATCCAACGGACAACGGACCTGTGTAGAATACAATGTTGTTGTCGTCACCCGCAGTGACAGCACGGAATGGTCGCTTGTGACGTATAGAGGTTGCATTGAGCATCTAAGGGCACTGGGCTTAGGATGTTCAATGTAGAACATACGATGACTGCTACCTTTGAATGACCCGTGATCTCCCCCACCGAGTTGCCTGAATCCGCGTTGAAGGCCACGCCGAATCTAAAATTGCAGGGTCAATTAGTAACTCTTGGCGGGCATAGTCTTGGTAGGCTGACTTCTCCCTGCCGCTACCGACTGCGATAATACGCTGACTGTCCGCATCCCATGCTAAGTCGTTACTTTGGCGAATTTTTTAGTCTGAATCAAAATAGGGAAATAATAGCGTTTACATCTTGCCTGAAATAGCCTTCTTCTCGTTCTTCAAGACTTGGTCGGTTCCGGCAATATCCCAGACCCTAACTGAAAGTATGATTTATTAGAAGGATGGTGGTTATTGTAGCAACGACTATTTACCATTTCCGCCACCATCAGCGGATGCGCAGTAATACCCAGAGGGTGAAATGCGCGCAACGGTAGCCGGCTGAACGTGTTGCGAGTAAGTTATCCCAAACGCCGGAGTCTGGAAACGCCAATAAACGTGTATTCTTTAATTATTTCATTTATACTTTACGTTCAGATCACGAATCTATAAGCCAGTGGTGAGATGCAAGCCAGGGCAGCGCGTCTGCGACGGCTAAGTACTGACCACTACAGTCCGGCCGTTGGTATACACAATCCTATCGCCGTTGCTGCTAAGTTTTGTTGACGATCCTCTAGTAGTCAAAGGATTGCATGGATATGTCTTCTCCAGCGTAACTGACATTATCTTGAGTAACCAAGAAAGCTCGAGTACTGGGTGAGGTCTCCAGAATGCACGTGGACTAATAATCGATTACTTCTATTTGAAATGCAAGCACCAAGCCGATACAAAGAAATCCCGTCCACCAAGCGCCCCATTTCTAGTCGAGGAATAAGCAAGACAACGGATATATTGGCGAGTAGTATGAGAGAGGAAAATAAACGAGAGTGGTTCGCAGCACAGATCGCAGGTATACAATCACCAAAAGGAAATAGAGAGCGAAATAGACTAATGAACAAAACAAAGCAATAAAGGAGAGTAATCAGACCGCGCGAGTCAAAATAGAACTATTGATACTGGGGATACCCGAGAAATTTCGAAATGGCTTCGAGTTGTGGTTATCGACGCTCAGAGGGTTGAGGTGATGTTGGCCGTTTTGACTTGGAGCGTTTGGATCCAAACCTCAAGCTAAGTTTCTTCTCGCCATTTTCGCCTCCCCAAGAGAATAAGCTCGCACCGTCCCCGTGTGATCGAGAACTAGCTCGCGATCGGAACGAAAAGGCGGGCGAGGCGGGGCGGGGTGAGGTTGGCCGGTCAATATCAAGATTTCTAGGTTGGTGGTGGTGATGGTGGTGATGCTTCTGTCCAGGGTGTCGGGAAAGACTACCGATGTCGTGGGCCCCGTCGCAACACGCCCGGACATTTTCAAGCCCCTCAAAGCCAGGTTCAGGTTCAGTCGGGACGAACCCATCGTCGTGTTCGTCATACTCGACATTCTCAAAGTCCATGCTATCATCCGCCGATTGCTGTTGATATGCGCGTGTAGACTTGGTCGGGCTTTGCGCTTCCGGGGGATTCCACCTCATGTACTCGGCAGCCGGAGTACCAGCCCGTTTGCCTACAGAACCGGCGGTGGACATCTGACTCTGACTCCGGAATGCCTTGGGAGTAGTATTCCATCCCTCATGGTAGGTATTGGACCCGGTCGTGCGAGCGCTCCTAGGACTGGACATGATCTGTTGGCGGATCTCGTCGGCTGGGCCAGAGGGTCCACCGGGTGTCATAGTCCCGAAGCGGGAGCGATTAGCGGATTCGGGGGATAGAGCAACGGTGCTTGGGCGAGCGAGGAGATAGTTGAGAGCCTGATAATAGAATATTAGTAAACTTGGCGAGTAGACGATATAAGTGCACTTACACTAAACCAGATATCATGACGTTCCTTGGTCGGCGCAGTGAACTTCATTTCACGCTGGGGTGTTGACACAATAATGCTGTACTGGTAGATACCAGGAGGGACGGGGTTGGGATCCAGGATAGACTTGACGGAGTCAATGTATGCTAGACACCGAGTAAGTACTTGGGTCCAATGTATAACTATAAATCGACTCACCGCTCTTGGCACTCGATTCCGAAACGCCACTCGAGCCAGGGTCCGCATCGCTCCAGTACAGAGTCTTGGTATACGGGTGAATCCAGAAGAACCGCTTGTGTCGCTTCTCGCCGTGACCCCTTCCTACCACCTTACGGGTGTATTTGAACAAGAACTCGCCGATCATAGTCTGAGTGATAGCATGGATAATGGAAGGATCGGTCGTTCCATTTGCTTGAGGACGCGACGAATCGGCAGTGGCAAAGCGAGTGTGTTGCTGCTCGCTGGAACGATCAGATGACACGGACATACGACGGGACGAGCCAGAAGCCATGGACGGAATGGCAGCACTGGTTGCGGTCGGGCGGCCGTTGTTGGGAGTCGAGCGGAAGCTGCTTGTCGAGGGGGGTTGACGCATTCCACCTGCAGGGGACATGTTGGCACCCTGTTGGCGACCAATGGTGCGCTGAGGAACGAGCAGGGAGGAACCCGCGCCAAATGTCGGAGTGGTTGCACGCTGGAGAAGCTCGGGCGGGGGAGGAGATGTTGGGCGAGGGGGAGCAATGCTGCTTGTGGTTCGTCGCACGGTTTGAGGTGGCATGGGCGGCATGGGCGGCGGAGGCATGGGAGGCGGCGGAGGGAGCATCATCGTTGGTGGACGTGTACGATCGACCTGAACGACTGGACCCACAGACGAAATCGAAGGACGAGGTTTGGGGCTCGACATGGAGTGCATGCTGGACGCGTCCGAGTCGATCGACGGGCGCCTGTCGACACGAGAGCGAGCGAAGATATCTGAGGCCTCACGTGGGGCAGCAGCAGGACGCTTGCCCATGGCAACCTCCGATGGCGTAGACGTGGGAGACGGGATGTACTTGAACTGCGATGGGGTACCAATCCGGGTGAAACCCATACCGGCTCCGCTGGGAGTAGGTGGGGCAGGTGCGTCGGTCTGGATCGATATTTCTCGTACCTCGGGCTTGCGTACGGGGGTAGAAGGTTGAGCAGCGTCGATCGACTTGGAGTCGAATTCCCGTTCCTGAGGTTGGGGCTGAAGCGACCATCTGTGACCATAAACTCCAACACGGCTGGCGCGAATGCTTGGCTCGTCGTCGTCGGATTGGAATCCCATGTTGATAGTGGAGGCCATAGAGTGGAAGTCGGTTTGGCCCGAAGGAGTGGTCAAGCTCTCCCTCGCGTCCTCCCATTCGCCCTCGGTAGGCGTCTCGGTAATCGTGCGTGCATCTTCCTCGCGAAGACGGAAAGGAGCACCGGTCTGCAAGAACGAATCGCGCGTTTGGACGGGTGCGAGACCGATCTGGGCTCCAGCGCGGAGTGCGTTGGGAGTAGGAGTGATATCATCAAAGGCACCGGTGTGTGCGTTCCGTGGAGGGGTAGTAAGCGTCGCAGCGCCGTTGACAAGAGGAATGGGGGCAGTTGCAACAGGGGTGCTGAGCTCGTCTTCGGCCTGGACTTGCGTATTGGTCGTAAGGACGGCTTGGGTCTGGATACTGGCGTCGGCAGAGCCTGCAGAAGCGGCAACTCCCATTTCGGAAGTGGCGAGCTGGGTCTGGGTGGAAGACTCGGATGTCGAGGGGCTGGGGGTAACAACGGGCTCGGGCTCGGGCTCGGTCTGGATCGCCAACTCAGAAGTCTCGGGCTTGGGTTCGGGCTCGCGGTCCTTGTATACGGTGACCTCCCTATCCTGGTACACGATCTTGGGAACTTCCTTTTCTTGGTACACAATAGTCGGAACCTCTTTGATAACCTCGACCTCCTTGATGACTTCGACCTCGCGAATGACTTCAACGGGCACCTCCCGGATGACTTCCTTCGGTACCTCGCGCACGACTTCGATTTCCCTAATGACCTCAACAGGAACCTCCTTGACACGCTCGACTTGGACCTCCTTGACCACATCGACGGGGGTTTCTCGGACAACTTCGACCTCTTTGATGACCTCGACTTGTTTGATAACCTCGACGGGCACCTCCTTGATGACTTCCTTGATAACCTCCTTGACGACTTCCACAGGTACCTCCTTGATAACCTCGCGGATAACTTCAACGGGAATCTCCTTCACAACTTCGACCTGGACTTCCTTAATGACCTCGACTGGTACCTGGACCTCTTTGATAATTTCCTTGATGATCTCGACAGGTACCTCCTTCACGACCTCAACTTCACGAATGATTTCAACGGGAACCTTGACCTCCCGGATAACCTCGATCTCCCTAACCTGAGGAGCTACGGGATCGGTCTGCGCGTCGATCTCACGAACTTCGACTTCGACTTCTTCGACCTCAGGCACAGCTATTTGGCTCAGCCGGAACACGGAGCGTGAAGGGCTTGTAGCGGGAGAAACCAATCCGAGATCGGCTTGAAGTGATGCAGAGGTGGAGGCGGGGCCTTCAGTGGCCATCGAGAATCCTTCACCACCAAGCTCTCCCGCAAGAGCACCCACGATCGAGGGGGGTCGAGACACAACCCTGCGTCCGGTACCACGACCACGACGACCACTGCCACGAGACGATTGAGAGGCCGCGGAAAATGACTGGTCATTCTTGCGTACGCCAAGAGAATCGATTGATCCTTTGCGGGTACGAACGTTGCGCAACACATTGGCAAACTCGGGGTCCATGCCATCCATTGAAGCTCGGCTCGAATCCACAAAGGGCGATGTTAGGTCCTCCTGTGGGACTACCTCTGATTCATCGCCGACAGTGGTGACACTCTCCTCCCCCTCGGAGAGGGCAAGCGAGCTACGACGATTCGCACCCGAGGCAGAGCTAAACTTTTGAGTCAAAGACGTAACGCGACTCCCACCAACGGGTCGTGGCGCGGCGCCACGCCCACGTCCTCGCCCTCGAATGCGAGCAGGGGTAAGTCGAGGAAGACTCTGCTGGCCCGGCTCATCGAGGATAACATCGGTACTTTCTTCTGGGTCATCGTCATCCCATTCGCCCTCCGCGTTATTACGAAGATGGTCCGCGAGGCGCTTCTTCATGTCACGGTTAAGCTCCTTTTCGCGCTGTACGGCAGACTTGAGGGTGGAGATTTGTCGCTGAGCATGGGCAAGGCTCTGCTTGGTAGATTCGAGCTCATTGGAAGGGTGAGATGGGCCGACATGAGTAGACCGAGAGGGTGATGCGGGTGGTGATTCATCCAGCTCAGTATGCAAAGAGTCCCCTCCCGGCCCTTGAGAATAGATTGCGCTAACATCGAGGTGCCGCCTGGAAGACGCGCCGCCCGTGCTAAATATATCCTCTTCATCCGCAGCCGAACGTGACACCATGCTCGGAGTAGCAGGAGAGCCGAAGCGAATCGAGGCGCGCTCACGTTTGGCCATGTCAGCCTTGAGTGCGTCCAACGAAGCCTGAAGGTCAGACTTGTCACGCTGCAGGCCCGCATTGTTCTTCCGCATTTGAGCAATGTCGGTCTCGTGCTTCGCGCGGAGCTCTTCCAACAAATCAGAAAGACGGCCCACTTCTGTTTTGTAACCGTCAGAAGTTTCGCGAGCCGAAGAGAGTTGCTTGGCCATCCGCTTCTGCTCGCCTTCCAGACGGGACGAAGACGCCTGGACATTGTTTAAGCTATTACGGACTTCCTGTAGCTGGACCTCGAGGTTCCAATTCTCCTCCTTGAATTTATCTGTAAATGGACTAGTTAGTAAAGGTAAATTGTGGCGCTTGGAGCACGAACCAGTAGTGCCCTCTTGTTCGCGTAAGCTCATTCGTAACGCTTCAACAGCTTTTTCGAGATCATCCTTCTCTTCTTTCATGTCTTGAATCAGTTTGTCGCGTTCTGCTAACAAGGCTTGAAGACGCCGGACTTCGACGAGCAGACTGCTCCCAATCTCAAAGGCAAATTCTAGAGTATGTTTAAGTAGACTGAAAGGCACGGTGGCGGGGGTACTTACCAACATCATTGGCACGGTGGGCGGCGTTCTTTGCCCGCCGACTCGATTGGGCTGCTGACGGGCCGTTGGAGCGCATGCTCGTTGACCCCTCATCTGTTCGCGTCCCAAACTCGCTCATTGATGGCATGTCGGGTGACGGTGGCATGCCACCACTCCCATTCAGCTATAGAAAACACACCTGAGCAAAAAATCACGAAAACGCACAATAAAACCCACTGACCTTGGTGCCGAAACTACTAAACATTCGCTCGTTTTCAGTCTCCCAGCCCTGCATCACGTCGGCCAACTCCTGGAGCTTGGTACGCATTTCGGAGTCAGCCTCCTCGGGGCTAGTCTGCAAGCGCTCTTCCGCATCTACAAGTTGGTTGATTCGTTCTTCAAGTTCGAGTTGTTGGGCGAGAATGCGTTGGCCGAGGGTCCCCGCAAGGTTCAACTGCTTCTCCTTGTCGTCCAGCAGCGCCTGCAGCTGGACCCGCATGTCCCCCGCCATGGTGAGAGAAAAATAAAGATCGGCAGAGTTATCAAGGCGAATAGAGTTTATGTACCACAACCACGACCGGAGGAACGTGCAAGTCGCGCGAATCCAACTCCAGGAGCACGTGAACTTGGTTCAACAAACAGTAAGCGCCGGCGCTAAACCAGCCCGAAAGAGTGGTCACAGACGGAGCTCCTGGCCACCCCACGTAATGCAACAAAACCGGCGACAGGACGCGCCGAGTCTTCCCAGTCAACACTCTGTGGCCGGTACTACAGCGAGGTATGATGAATACTCAAAGCCCAAACCGCATACAACCCGAGTGTGTCTTCTCAATTTTTATTCAAATTCGACTTTGAAACAATTAACTGGATGTTAATTACGAGCTACTAGTGCGTAATATTACTAAAATGGCTCTAGACCGGC
>WSTI01000095.1:0-15984 GCA_019616915.1 Ceratobasidium sp. 423
CACTGTACGGGCTATATGAGAAACGTTCCACTGGAAGTAGATGCTGATCATCCACTCAGACGATGATTAAAATATCGTAAGTTCAGCGGAGCAGCATGGGTACGCACGTTCTCAAACCTAGCCGAGCCCGAGAACAGCGCGAGGCAAGCGGATAAATCAGTCGCTGCATTCCTGCCCAACCCCCTCAATGGAGTATAATTGTAAACCGAAATGGGAGGAAGGGTTTTTTATGAGCGATTTACCCGATAAAGCAAAGCTACTCTGGGTTGTGCGGCTCCCCCCCCCCTCAGAAATCATTCAATCCTGGCGACTCCTTGGCGTTTTAGTTGACCGCCGGCTCATTCCGTCTAGCTTGTTCACTGGCAGTTGGGAACTGCCTTCTCATGCGGCGCAGGAATTCAGTGTAAAGGAAATAGACGAACTACATATATCATCAATGAAGCACAGGCATCAACATCGAGTGGTATACAAATAGGTCAACCTAGGAGAAAACAAACAAAATTCCTTGCTGTTTACTCTGGTGGTTGCTTGGATATAAACCCATCTAGACTGACATTTGCTTTCTTTTGTACGGTGTTTTGAAAGAAGGAGAAGTTTCCAAATAACCAACCGAGCAGCCCAAGGGATTGCTCTACAGGCCCAGGCCCATTAGCCGTGTCCGGTGTATTATTCCAGATATATGGTGCTTACTAGCCCATTTCGCCACATCAAATGTATCTACTTGCTCTTTCACCTTTCCGTCAACCACCAATATGCTGGAAGTGATTTGGTTCGTAACCGGGCATCCGTCGAACTTGTAAATGGCTTCAAATCGTACAATAGCCTAGACACGATAGTCAGTAAACGGAGGGGGTAATCTCCCGTCGACGAACTCTCTGCGGGTCAGACTCCGAGGGCTTGACTTCGTGCACGTTCCACACCGCCTCAGTCTTGTCGCGGGTGGAGGTAAACATTTTGTACATGCTAAGCGCACGGTCGCCTTGCGTGAGGGGTGAGATTAGAATTATCGTGCTAGACCGAGCATGCTCCTACCTTCCAGTTTCCCGAAAGCTGGGTCTTCAAAAGTATAGCCGTCTGCAGCCAGGCTCTGCATTCCTTCGTAATTACTATATAACCGTAAGAAAAATGTCCAATTTTAGGGCAAGTCACAAAGTTGCTCACCCTGCGCTATACGCCTCGAACCATTTCGTAGCAACGGCGACCGGGCTTTGATCCATCTTAGTCTTCAAATGTGTGCTGGTCAAGTGGTGGTATCGGTCAAGGACAAGGGCGAATACCACGTGCCACTGTCCTTTAAATACCTTCAGTTATGTAATTCAATTAATAAATTCAATGAATTACAGTATACTCATTGCTCAGGAACCGAATTGATAATGTCCAGGGCGGTTTGCATGTTAACATTACCCCCGCTGAAGACAATTCCAATGTTCAATCCCGTTCGCTTGTCAGCGGACCAACGAGCCGCCGCTTCGTGGAATTCGGAAGAATAGAGAACGACCGCCAAGGGGACTGCAGAGGAAGGTTCAATAACCAGTTTCATGCGCTCCCAAACAAATTTCATCGCACGACTAGGATATATGCGTCAATTTGCCTGATGTCGACGACCCAAGAAACGAAGCTGGGTAACTCACGCAATTTGTTCTTCAGTAGCAGTACATATTGCGTCGACGTGGTCCAGAATGATGGGAAAGGTTAGTTTCCCTGTGGAAGTCAACAAACCATCGCAGAAGGTTTGCGGGTTGATGGAGGGAACCCATGTTTTAGTCTTGAAGGACTCATAAGCGTCCCCAGATCCTAGGAGAATCGAGTCGATAAGGACATCGTACGAAAAGGTAGCGCGTACCTGCTGGCTCTGCTCCGACCACTTTGATCCCAGGCTTTAGTCCCGTGGCGGCAAGTGAACAACCCGACAGCATTCCTCCTCCCCCAACAGGTGTTATTAATACGTCCAGCGGTCGACCGATTTGTTCCGCCTGCTCTAGAAACTCGACTGCCAGAGTTCCTTGCCCAGAAATGATACGAGGGTCATCATAAGGGGGAACTATTTCGATCAACTGTTCTGGGTGAGACAGCTTTTCCTCTTCGATGACACGGTGCATTGTTTCTTCTCGGGCAGATAGAATAGGCTCGCAAAGCGTCACAGCTGCCCCATATCCTCGTACTGCTGCGATTTTTGCGGGGGTGGCATTGCTGGGCATAATAATGCAAGCGCGAGCGCCTACGGAGCGTGCAGCATAAGCCAATGCTTGTGCATGATTTCCGGATGAATGAGTGACAACAGTTAGTGATGAAGGGTTGCGCCCAGGATGCGATTTGAGGATCTGCAAAATTGCGTTGGTGGCCCCTCGGAATTTGAAAGCTAACACAAAATAACCATAAGAGGGACTTATTCCGGACAGTAGCTTGTAATGAATAATACCTCCAATCTTTTGTAGATTTTCGCATTTGAAGACCAATTGTACGGGGAAACTGCCTTGTTGGGCACTTGTTGCCAACTGATCGGCCGTTTTAGAGGTCATGACCGGAGTTCGATGAACATGAGACCTATGGGGAGATGTGGTAATGCTATCTTTCACCAGCGAACAGTGGGATAACTAGGCATTTACCTTATCATCCCCATAGCGAAAAGGACATCCGACACGCTGGCTGCATGCTTATGAGTCACCTCGGCTGACATGATAAAATAATGTACGGGTAGTTACGAGCCCTCCGAAAGAGGTTCTGATGAAGCTCAAAGGGTACTGATGTGGACGTCGAGTCAAACT
This sequence comes from Ceratobasidium sp. 423, assembly GCA_019616915.1. Classification (NCBI taxonomy): domain Eukaryota; kingdom Fungi; phylum Basidiomycota; class Agaricomycetes; order Cantharellales; family Ceratobasidiaceae; genus Ceratobasidium; species Ceratobasidium sp. 423. Next base: position 2,766 of record WSTI01000095.1, read on the forward strand.
GATATCAAAGCCATCTCGATTTCATCTTAGCTTAGGTGTAACGTAACACTCTCCTCAAGCTCTGGTCCTCCCTATCTCGCGGTTGAGGGCCCAGCGTACGGCCTCACCGACGTCCTTTGCTTGGTGTGTCGGTGTATGCGTGGGAGGAACGCCGGTCGTAGGGTCGTAAACCCCGGTATGAACCAGGATCGACCCCCACCCTGCTCCGTTTGCCCCTGCGATGTCGGATTCTGGGTTATCTAGAGGAAATGGGTCAAATTTGTGTCGAAACATATTCTAACCAGCGCTTACCTCCTATCATGTATCTAATATGCACGTATCATAAATTAAAATGAATTGATGCCCTTGAAGGTTACTCACATTGGAGGCATGTCAACATGGTTCGCGTCGGTCTGTTCGACTTCAGCGAGTTGATTTCTAAGTACGGCCTTTGCCCAGTCGTATGTATCCTTGTAGGGTTTTCCATATTGAGTAAATGGGTATGTCTTTCCAAACTGAGCCTGAAGAAGGGTCGGCATGTAACCACCCACTACCGTATCGCGGTACACTAACTTTGTATACCGCCTGAAATGCAGTTATAAAACCTCCTTGGCCGAGACGTGGATAAGGAAACGCGGCCCTCCAGATGAGGTCCGGGTTGCAAAAGATAAGGTCAACAGGGTTCGGATTTTCTACAGAGCTCGATGAGATTGATTCTGCCCGTGTTCGGTCGTGTCTGCACACCTTTCTTCATCTTCTCCCACAGTGATGGTTCAACATAACGACCTTGCAAAACGTCGCATACAACCTGTGTATCCAGCATCCAGTTGCGAGGATCGTGGAACACTATGACGGCATGAATTGGGTTGGTCGAGAAGTTAGCAGCCTAAAAAACTATGAGTCTGGATTAATCTGGTATGGTAGGTGTGCCGTACGCGTATAGTAGAACGTTCTTCCTCGGTGAGGGTGTAAAAGGGCGAGACTCTATTATGCGACAAAAGATGTAGAGTAAGTTCGAATCTTATTTGGGGTGATACTGACGAACGTGCTGTCCCACGCCAGAATATCGAGCGATGTGTACGCGTCAAGTCCATAGCTGCGTTTAGATAAGGTAAGCAGTACAAGTTGACCTGGCCGTGTTGCATGCTCACCTCTCGGCAACACGGCGAACAGAGTCGCCCATACCTCCCAACACCAGAACAGACTTGCCTTTATACTTTGGTACAAGTGACTTGACGATCGTATGTGCTTGAATGACCTGCGAAGTTTTGATCTAAAAGAATACATAAGTAAGGTCCTAGAGCGTTAGAACAAGACGTACATTGGTGTCGAGCTGAGCTGACAACTCTTTCGCCCTCGCGTCCTCGACAACGCCTCCGCCGTTAGTAAGTGTAATGAACGGAATTTTGCTGGGATCTATTCGTGAGTACTCTGGCTATTTCAGCACAATCATCGTACACGCCAAGTTCGTTTTGACCCCCTAGAATCTTCATTACTTCGTAAGCGGCTGGAATGGGGGTAGGACCTCTGAGTAGGACACCATCCTGGGCAAACACGCGTTAGGTGCTTTGCGTACTGCAACCTCTAATAACCATACTATATCAAAAGCAAAAACGACTGGCGGTCTACGTCTAGGCCCACCATGAAGGAAGCGTAGGGCTGTGCATAGTGATGATGTGAGCATCCATAAACTGTTTCACAGCTGGGAATGCCATACATTTCAGCCCGTTGCCCACACGATTCGAGGGAGCTAGGCAAGTAGTATTGGAAAGCAAAGATTTCCCAGAGTATTTTATCGATCGCAACAGCCCAAACATTTCAGGGTATCAAGAGTGTGTCGTAAACTCGGAGGTGATAGTGGTGGAAGCTCCTCGCCCCAACTTGGAATTTGATAGATGATCGGTGCCTTACCAGGTTTAGTCCCGCCACGCCGTAGCCACAGCCTCACTCTCTTGGATACAAATAATCCCTTATCTTCCGTAGCATGGAACTCAAGGCTACAACATATAGTATCGCCTGTCAGAGTGAACAAGATAAAAATCCATGCTTTCGTCGCCCCGTCACGTGATATCAAGGCACAAGCACGACGTTTCCCCAGCTACGAACCACCATACAGTCTTTTTCTTGATATCCTAGTCGCCCCCACGGCACCACTCCAAAACCCTGGTCTTAGTCTGCATCTAGAGCCTAGTTTAATGCTACCCACCTACAACTCGTATCCCAACTCCCGACGGCACCCGTCCCACTCTCTATCACGACACTCGTACACAAGCCCAGGAGGATCCCTGCGCGAACGCCTCCTCTCCCGATCACGTGTCACAAACCTCGGACTAGTACTCATCGGCTGCGTACTCGGACTCTCGCTGCTCTCCAACCTGCGCCATGTCTATTTATTGCGCGGCTACGAATCCGCCGGGAGGACGACTTCCAAGTTGATCACCGACACGGTTTCGTATAACCACAGTGAATCCCAACTCGACCATTTGATTATGGTTGCTGGACATGCGATATGGAAAGGTGGTGATCCTACAGAGTACGAGAAAGATTCGGAATGGGTGCTTGACGTGGCGCAAGCCGGACGAGGGAATCCCAAGGCTTTTTATGCCCATATCGCAAAGGGGTGAGCCATGAATGCGCATTTTAGGCGAATTATCTGAATTGGGTTGGGTAGTGCAGAGTTGGCACTTCAGGATAAAAATAGTATTTTGGTCTTTAGCGGGTAAGTAAGACCGACTCTTACATACCCCAACTCACCTCCCGCAGCGGCCAAACACGCAAACCAACCCACCTAACCGAAGCCCAATCCTACCTTTCCCTCGCATTAAACACCGGCTTATTACCCTCAACCCCATCCGACACATTCGTCCGCGCAACAACCGAAGACTTTGCCCTCGACTCGTACCAAAACCTAGTCTTCTCAGTCGCACGGTTTAGAGAACGGACAGGGCGATACCCGGACCGGATAACCGTTGTTGGGTTCGGGATAAAAAAGCAGAGATTTGAAAAGTTGCATGCGCGGGCTATTCGGTGGCCGGTACGGGCGTTCTCGTATGTGGGCGTGGACGTAGCCGATCAAGGGGACTTGGAAGTCGCTCAGGATGGCGAGGTAAGCCCCTCCCATTCAGCTTGACTAATATTAACCGGACGCAGCACAAGAATGGGTTCATACCTTACATGCGTGACTTGTACGGATGCCACGACTTTCTCGCTGCCAAGCGCCGTTCACGAAATACCGCCGCACGGTTCCATCCTTACCATTCATCAGCTCCCGAACTTGCGGAGCTGCTAGACTGGTGCCCTCCCTCTAGACACCAACTCTTTTCCGGACCTTTACCTTGGAGTCCATAGACTCGGACTGTTTCGAATAGTTTGTTATAGTAATCTAATGTATCCCTTTGAGCACCAAACCTCCGAAATAACTCGTTCTGAGGGTATGTACAACAGCAAGACATGCAAGTTAACGTTATGACATAAGAAGTACATTGCGCGTAACAACAAAAAATAGAGTCCAAAGTAAGACCTCGAAAAAAAGACGTGGGGGTCATCAAGATTCCAGTCGTGTGTACCGTCAAATGTCATCAAGACATGGTCTATTATGCGTGCCCTGGGGTCGACTCGCGATGCGCGCTCTTGGTCCGCGGCCGTGATTGGGATCCCCGTCCCAACCCAGAACTGCTCGCGCCCAGTCCGTGAATGGGCACATAATCAGGATCAACCTTGCTGCACTTGAGATGTAACAACAAATGATGCACAAATATGTGCTCAAACCTATACCGGTCAGCACCCTGTCAAACCACCCAACTCGGACTCACCTCGCATTCGTAAACACCACCGCCATCGACTCGGAATCACACCGAAGCAAATTGGGAGCCATGACCAGCGCCATATTCGCACTCGTCATCTTGGTCACCGTCTGCACACTCTCGGGCAAAAACAACTGCAAAAAGCTAATCACAAACAACAACACCCGACGGTTGTTTGTCGGCAACTGCTTGACGAGCGCCACGACTCGTTCGGGATCTTCGGCAGCCTCGATGCACGCATTGTACATGTCGGCCGGGATCAGCGGTTCTTGTAGTTCTCGGAGCCAGAGCTTGAATAGGCTCGCGGGTACATTACAGTCGTCGATCCCTGCGCCACACGATAAGATATATTAAAATTGTAATTAATCAAGTAGTTACCTTCAAGGTTATAGAACCCCTTGTCGATTCTGACCCGCAGATCGGAGACTTCGTCTGCATCACCCGGGATGCGGAATATACCCTCCGATTTGGTCCCTCCGAGCGCCAGGATACCGTCTGCGAGAAAGGGAAGGATGATGGGGACTTTGCTGTTCGCATAGGTACGTTCTTGGAGACGCATGATTGCCGAAAGGGATTCTCCAAACGTGGAAGGATTAAACGCAGAGTCCTGACGCAAGGTTAGGAGGCGCATCTTGGATGAGATGTGACTTACCGCGGCGTTGGTGATTTCCGTTGCGGTGGGTGGTTTGCCCCGAGGGCCTTTTTTGGCGATTACCGGGAGGCGATGGAGGCAGTATTTGGCCATGACATCGATCCGACCCTCGGTCTGCTTGACCTTGGTGAGCATAAACGAGCGGAGGTAGCCTTCAAAGTTTTTCGAAGGAGGAAATGTGACCAGCAAAACACAAAGCAATTGCCATCCCCGGAACGCACTCTCGCTGATATCCAGTCAGTTTGGCTCAACCAGAGAGGGAATGTACTCACGGACTGGGATTGTCGGTTAATTGCTTGACGACTTGGCAATAAATCTCGTCCCGCAGCTCGCCATGCTCGATTCCTTCTGCCAACAACCACCTCTCTTCTTCCAACACGTCGCCATTGGCCAAGCTGGATTTACCGCCCACAGGCCCGGTCTTGGCGCTCGACCTGCTTCTTCTTCCCGGCGAATTATTGGGGTCATTGAGAGAAGTCGTGGAACCGAGCAGGGACTCGGATGTCGGCACGCGTACTCCGACTGGACGATCGCGTTCACGGTCGCCCATGATGCGCTGGATGACCTTGAAGACGAGAACAGCATTCTTGTGCAACGAGCGGTTGAGGATCAAGAGCGGAGACGTGAGGGGTGGCTGTCACAACGTCAGTATATGAACAATGACCCAAGATGGACTTACCTTTTGCCAAACCATCAGCTGCTCGACCGGAACCCGCCGCCTGAAGATCAACCCCGTCTTGTGCGTCGAGAAATAGCGCCGAGCAAAGTCCGAGACCTGGAACTGCTGAATGTCCTCGGCCAGCTGACGAGGAAGCGTGCGATGATCGCCGGTGCTCAGTCGCTTGGTGACCATTCCGTCAACCGGAATGGGCCTGGTTCGTTCGCGATTAATGGGGCTCATGGCGGCTGCGGCCTCTGGGTCCGGGATGGGTTGGCCGATCTTGAGATCGCGGGCACTCATGCGCGGGAGCTTGACGTCTGGAGACAGCGAATGCACGGCGTATTCGACGGTTTGGCGCGTATCGACCGAGGTGTCCGTCGTCGGGCGAGGGCCGGTGTCAAACGTCACGCGCGACGGGGAAACCTCGTCGATCGGCTCCTGGGGCCGTACCAGCTGCTCCGACATGGGCCGCGTCGACGGAGGAGGACCCAGGCCATTCGTCTCGGAGTCCTTGCTTGTCCCGCTCACCACGCGCAAGTCGACGTCGCTCGCGTCGCTCTCCGGGTCCTTTTCGCGCTTATTGCCCGGCTTGGATTTGCCGTCCTTTCCCAGCGGGGACCACCTTTTTGCCCGTGGACTGGTGGGCTTTTCCTTGTCAGGGACAAGCATTCGCGTGGACTCGCCAGGCACGGCTTTGTCTGGGGACCCCGACGAAACGATTCCCGCGGCCGCAGCATCGAGCGAGTGTTCTGATTGGCCCTGCAAATACGGGGCACCGGCAGACCGCCCCACGCTACGCGCGCCGGTGGACACGGTCCGAGCACGCGACTTTGGGTCGAGCTGGGCGGAGAGGTCGATGGCCGAGGCAGAGGTGTGGGGCGACGAGGGAATGGGCGGCAGACTGGACACATGGGGTCGCAGGTGGTCTGACGTCGTGCGGCGCATCCCGGCCGAGCTCGAGCGCGTCCGCCTGGGCGCCTCTTCGGGTATGGTCGACACCGACGTCGCGACCGATCCCGACGGCTGGTGGGTGCGACTCAGCCGTCGGCCGAGCGTCGTCGTCTGGACAATGCCGAGGGGGATGACAAAGGCGCCTTTGGGCCGTGTCCATGATGTCTCGCCGGTGCGTGTGTGGTGGTAGTATGGCACGGGTGGCGACCGCGACTCGTCGTGCAGCTCCCACCACTCGCCCTCGCTCGACGGCGGCAGTCTACACAATGTCAGCGCGAGATAAGACAATATACACGTTGCTCACACAAAATTGCCCGCGGGCGGATCCCAGCTGCACTCGCCCGTCGCAGGACACGCGTAAAAGTGGTTCTGGGTCTGGGGGTCGATGATCGTCACCCAGAAATTAGACCCCCAGGCAGTCGGGTCAGAGTGCATGGGGGCCTCGTCGGCCGTCGCCCAGCGCTGCGAGCTGTCGGTGCTCGACGACGTATAGTGCGACTTGTGGAAGTCCATCGCGGCCGCCTTGGGGTTGTGCACCCGGAGCACGGCAATGTCCCTCGTGATCGGCCCGGGATTGGCAATCGCTCGCGGTACGCCCGAGTTCTCGTTCGCGACGTGCTCCGTCTTTCTGCGCTTGTGCAGTCGACGCAGCACCCTGCTCCAGTGGGACATCGTGGCCTTCATTAGTCACATCCACACCCCCAGTCTATTAACGCTCACAGATCTGTCCTTTTACTTCTGCCTGTCACAGTGCGGGGAAGCACTAAAATACGAGTCCTGGGATCCACGCCCGGCCCCTGTGAGGTCCTGTACAGCTCCATTGCACGCACGACAGCCATTCTTCCACCGGACGACCATGAAGCACCTCGAGGCAGGATCTCCCTCGCCCAAGCCCACCAAAAAGCCCCTCTGGCTCGTTCCCATCGCCGCATGCGCTTTCCTCTTCACCACAATTCACAGGTCCCCACATCTCGGCTCTCAGGTCCACACAGCGGAAACAACCTATGTCGGTTATCACGATCGGGCACACAGGTTAGCCCCAGGGCCTGATCCATTCTCCTCGGCCCCCGATCCTATACTGTCCTGATAAATGACTGCTTCCACTGATTCTGATTTCTATTCAGGCAAACCAAGTACCTTGGCATTCCATACGCCCTCCCGCCGGTGGGAGAACTACGCTTCCGCCCGCCACTTGCGCATAATCTCAGCCACACTGTCATTGCACATTCCTTTGGCCCTTCCTGCCCACAAAGCACTCCGGTTCCGTATCCTATTTCCGAGTCCTGCTTGACGTTGAACGTCTGGGTCCCGGACGTTCCTGCGCCTGTCAAGCACTCGCTCGGGAACGAAATAGAAAAAGGACTACCGGTGCTAGTGTGGATATGCAAGTCACTGTACTCTAGATCGATACCCGCTAACCCGGTTTGTAATAGACGGCGGCGCATTTATCAACGGCTCCACCCAAAAGTACCCAGCAGACGACCTGGTCGAGGCATCCATCGACCTCGTACGTAGATCGCTTGTAGATCACCCATTTCAGACCATCATGTTGAAATGCAGGGCAAACCGGTTATCGTAGCGAGCATGAACTACCGCCTCGGGATGTTCGGCTGTGAGCTCATTCCGCCCGTTTTGGCAGCCTTCTGACACCATGTCCAGTTCCTGTCGGTGCCGAACCCTCTGTTTCGGGGGCACACAACCTCGGTCTGCTCGACCAACGACTCGCGCTCGAATGGATCCACACCCGTATCGCGCATTTTGGCGGTGACCCCAACAAAGTACTATTTCTCACTAGTCTCAAACTCTTTGTTAATGTTCCCCAGATCACGATATTTGGCGAATCCGCTGGGTCGGTGAGCGTTGGCGCTCAAATGTCGTACCGCGGTGGGAATACGGGCGGCATTTTCCGTGCTGCAATCATGCAGAGCGGCACCCCTTCCACGTACGTTCTTTTTTTTTTTTCGCGCCACCCACCTCTTCTAGACTGCGATTAGGATGGCCACTTCGATTCTGTCACCCCGGACCCGACAAGAGACGTATGACGGTATTGCACGCTACTTGGGATGTCCCGTATCAGGTGGAGTGGGCTCTGATGATGTCTTGCGCGAGGTACGTCGTCGGAAGAGTATGAACGTCACTGATTGCGTAGAGTTTCGAATGCGTTCGGAGGGCCGATACGTCAGATCTCCAACGCGCAGAATGGAAAGTCCTCGAAATACCCGAAAATCTCAAAGCGACTGATCCAGCACCCATTGCATTTGCACCAAGCATCGTAAGACTCTCTCAGCCACCCGGATGAAGCCTAACTTTTTTTCATTTCGCCAGTACCCCGACGATCCGTTCTTCTTTGACAAGCCAGACAAGATCGCAGAGAACCACGAGTTTGTAAACGTCCCGCTGATCATTGGCGGTACGCTCGACGAAGGAACCGATTTGTACGTTGAGTGAAATCGCCTGGGTTTGACTGATTGTGTGTAGTGTTCCTTCTTTGGTCGATACGCCCGCTCTGAGGTCGTATTTTACGACCACTCGGCCGGGTCTTACGTTTGGAGTCGAGACTTTTAGAGCTCGGAAAGCGTTGGATAGGTTTTTGAGCTTGTATCCGGATGATCCTGCTGCTGGGTCGCCGTTTGGGACGGGAAACGAGACGTGGGGAAAGGGGAGGGAGACCAAGCGGGGGGCTGCGATGTTTGGAGATTGGTTGTTCGAGGTGGGTCGGACGTTGTTTTGTGTTCTGTGTTGAGTTTGTGTAGGCTCCGAGGAGAAAGTTTACGAGAGAGGCTGTTAAAGCCGGTTTACCTGTTTGGTAGGTCTCCTGTTCGTATTGTTTATCAAGTACTCATAACTAGTCGTAGGTCATACCAATACTCTCAACCAGGATACTGGGCTCCCGAATTCGGCGTCGGCCACTTTTCAGACGTGCAAATGATCTTTAGATGGTTTGACGAAAAGACTGGACCACAGATGGTCGGGCTCTCAGACCTCATTTTGAGTTTCTGGTTAGTTTGTGTTGTGAGCTGGGTATATGCGTGCTGATCGTGTTTGGACAGGTTGAACTTTGTGTATTATCTGGACCCAAGTCCCAAGGGTAGTCAGTGTGAGTACTGCTGATGTATGCGAAGCGAGTGTTGATGGGGTGTAGTACCCGAGTGGCCGCAGTACGGCTCGGACGGCCAGTCGCTCCAGTTGAAGATTCGAAACTTTACGTTGATCAGGGACGACTTTAGAGCTGAATCTATCGAGTGGTTGATGAAAGAAAAGGAATTGTATATCTAAAAGGAAGGTGTAAGAGTAAAATAAAATGTACGATCGTCGACCACCAAATGAATCTGTTTTTTGTGCTGCCGAAAACTTTTTTTTGGATCCTATCTATAGTCGTGGTGGGGCAGAGCCCTATGGTAGACTATAAAAGACAGGGGGCATACCCCACTCAGAAAACAGTAGAAACTATCGATAGGGAGGAGAACAGAACAGAACGCAACCAAAGTAGAGTTATACCAAGGTCAAAATACAAGCTATACGAAGCCGACTAATCGAAGCGTGCGGTCGCGTGAATGAATGAGAGGAGAGGGGGATAAAAGTCCGGCGTAGAGATGTTATGTCTAGGACCCGAGACTCGCGTTCGAGGACACTCAGGTAGTGGTGTCGGGCCTCCGCGTGAACCTGGCAATGGAGCAGGAAGTGTGTAACCGTCTCAGGCAGCACCACTGGCACAGAAGGGACAGGTGGGGGAATCCGCGCATCCGATGATTCACTGCCGAAAACTTGGGACCCACCACCCAGTGGGATCTAGTTTTCCATTTTCATGTACATGGTGGTAGGTAAATTTCTTACAAGAAGCGTCGGGTTCGTACACCGCATATATGCGGAGGACACTCACATATAGTCTCATAGCGAACGATGAGAACTATCCACACAAATCAATCGTGAGGGTACAAATGAGTACTGGTTGTTATTAGGTCCCGGTCCAACTTGACACTTGACGCAATTCGGGGTGTTTATGCCAAAGATGGTAGGTGACTGTGTTATATTCTTGAATTAACACAATCACATTTTGAGTCAAATCTTAATTTCCTTTACCATATGGCATAGAAGATACACCACTATACAAACGAATAACCCGGTGTATTGTAAGTCCGATGGGCTAGCCTAGGCTACCCGACTAGGCAATGTTCTTAACGTGCTGACCCACAAGTGTATGCATAGGTCGCCTCACCTTCCTAACGAGCAAGGTGCTATACTAGAATTTGGCGCCCATAGGTGACGGTCTCGCCCCAAAAGTACCTCCTGCCTTCATCTACTACTTGAATTCATTTTTTGTCGAGTGGAACTAGTCCCTCCCAAGTTGGTCTTCTTGTGTGGGTAATTCATCAAGCGAACAACACCATTGAATTCAATTAATTCTGGGTCCTTTCGTATACGGTACGCTTCCCGCCATTGAATTAATGTCTTGAGGTAATCACACTTGCGGACCCAAGGCCCCTCAACTGGAAATTGGGATCGTGGTGGCACGGTGGCGCGGATTCCAAGTCACTTCTTGGCCTACAAGCCTCGAACGCATGGCCAAAGGAACACCTGACGGCAATCAAACTAAGCGGTGAGAACAATATATGTATTATCGAAATCAATTAAATGAATGTATGCGCGTTTAGTAGCTCGCGCCAATGGCTGCGCCCGACGTGGGGATCAAGAAATTCGAGGGAACAATGAATCCAGTCGCGCTGCGGGCGCCAGTGAGGGTGCTCGAGTCGACACTCTTGAAGGAAGAGTTGCTCCAAGTGCCAGATTGCCACGAGTTGCCGCTCGCAGTGCCAGAGCCAGCTAGGTAATTGTTCTTGTTATAGAGACCAACCTAAAAGGCAAGTCAGAAAGCTGTGCGTCAGAAATTTAGACTATTCGACTTGCATTGTTGGTGACCGTAGCAGACGAATCAGCAAAGTCGAAGCCTGATCCACCAATGTTGTTCCAAGCAGTGTTCCTCGAGATCTGCATATTTCCGGGCTGGGTGTTATCAACGAATCCGCCCACAGCGTTGTTCCAAGCTGCAGGCGCGTATCAATATTCCGCAGCTGAACAGCGCAGTCTTGTTCTGCTCACCAATGCTGTTCTTAACCACGTGCGCGACGGGCGTGTCCTTTGCACCACCGCCGAGCTTGAAGCCGTTGCCGTCACCCTCAAAGGGAGAGAATCCCCATCTACTCTATTGCTCAGCCAAAACAAGCGTTTCAGCGATCAGGAAAGCTTACCGGTTGAATCCGTTGCCCCAAGAGTAGCAGTTTTCGACCGTAACGGGTGACAAGAACTCCCTGTACGCAATCGTCACGGTGTATTCAATGCGGGGGATACGCGCGACTCACCAAAAGTCGAGACCGTCGTCAACGTTGTTCCAGAACCGCGAGCCGCGAATAACGTTACCAGTCCCGGAGCCTTCTTTAACGCCAATACCGTCTGCGCTTTCACCGTTCTTGCGGGGGTCACGGTTGTTGTAGCTATCGCAGTTGATGACCATGTTGTTACTTGCGGCACCTGGGATGATGTGAGTAAGGTGACGAGGTGATAGATGAGATGGGCGTACCCTGGATTTGTATACCGGTTTCGTAGTTGTCGTGTGCAACGATGCGCTCATAGTAGTTGTTCGAAGCGTCACGCCTAGAGAAGTGTCAGTAAGAGTCGAACGAGCGCTGCCTGGCGAATAGCGTACGCGAAAATAGCGTATGGACCGTTGATCATCCTGTTTGAATAACATCAGTATTCAATACACCATCCAGTTATATCTGCGAAGCACTTACTCGAGGCCAATGAATCGCCAGTAGGAACCTTCAATATGGAAAATCCCACGATCTTTGTTGGGAATGCTACCTCCGAGGTCCGCAGGAGTGCTTAAGCATAACAGTTAGATCAAACCGGCCTTGAGCTAGAGAATTAGACATACTATGGCATGTTTTCTCCGTTGATGATAACCTTCTCAGACTGATAGTTGGTAATCGTATACGGGGCACTCGCGGTGCCACTCTTTGTGAATTGAATGCTACTCGTGGGTGAGTAGGTTCCAGCCCGGAGGTAGATTGTGTCTCCTGCCACAGCCCTAGACGCAAAGTAAGCTCAAGGGATATTGCACCAAGAAACCGAGGACGAACTTGTTAACAGCCGTTTGAATAGACAGGAGCGGTGCAGCTAAAGTTCCGGCGTTAGAGTCGCTACCAGAAGGCGAGACATAGATAGCAGTCGCGCGTTTTTCGATGGGTGCAGGAACCGAACGAGGAACGATGACAGAGCCAGAGTTTCCCATAGCGAAAGAAAGGCAGGTAGCAAGCGAAATAAAAGACAAGACCCAAGCAGGTGCTGGTCGCTACCCTCCCAACAACTCGTATTTCTACGCGTTGGCGGGCCGGGTAGACATAATGTACGGACCGTCAGTAAGCACGTAAGAAGATTGGTGAGGAATGAGAAGCATAAATGTGAGCCGAAATAATAGTCAGCTGTTGTGTTGGTCTTATTTCTCCGAGCATGCCAAGACCAACTACAAGTACAAGTTGATGCTGGCAACCAGATTGAAGCGATGTGCAGAAGATAAGAAGCTAGGATTAAACGTGGCTCTCACGTGGTTTAATTACCCCTTGATGTTTGGCGAGGGAATCAAGACATATATATAGCATATAGCTACTTCGTTGAGAGCTATGGGGTTTCTTAAGCTTAGAGTATGATAGGTGACTAGCTGTGTACCTGTGGGTAAACTCCGGACTCCCATGCGCTGATTCGCGCATCAGGACGCGCTGTGTTCTGTACCTTGTAGGGATAACCTTCTCGAATTACAAAACAAAGCGTGCGCGATAAAATGTATAAATTCTAGGTTCGTGTGGGGTGCCAGCTCATAGAACAATCATCTCGGGTCCGGTCGATGTATGCACATCGGACCGGGGCCAGGCGAGCCAAATTCGGATTCAATCCACGGGAAGTTTGATGTTGCCGGACCGCTACAATCCGACTCGGCAATGGGGCTACAACAAGATATCGGCTGAAGGAAGGCCGATGGTATGTGGGCAGCGTCTGCGTACAATATACGACGGTCCCCGAGCGCAGTGATTTGTATTATTTTATCACAAGTTTGAGTTCTTCATAAAACTTGGCCAGCCTTGTTCCTAGCGGTCAGAGCGGTTGCAGTTCGATCGCTGG
>WSTI01000096.1:0-12352 GCA_019616915.1 Ceratobasidium sp. 423
TAGGAAGGAACCTTTCCATTCCTGGATTAAAGAGCTTTCTTGTGGGTCTCGGTGCTTAGAGCGAGTGGATTTCGGCGTGGCTGGGACATAAGCTTGATGCGTTTAGGTCCGAATGGGAATGAGTGGAGGGCGATAGTGAAGGGGCTGTTCTGTGAGAAAGCAGGACGAGGGGCACTCGAGTAGCACGGTCATGTGATCGCACTTCGACACCGTTTCGATGGCGTTTCGAGTGCTCTATCGGGCCCTCGCTTCTTCGTTCGTGCCGTTCAGGCCCAACCAAATATACCTAGTGCCAACTCTGGGGAACCTGGTACTTGTGTTCTGCCTTCTCCGTACTTAATGGCTATAGTCATCATAGACTTCTCAGGCTTCTTGGCTGCCATCAATGGAATCCCCTATCCGAATCCGAACGTGCCTGAAATTCTTGCGTGAAACCATCGGTTGGACTCCAGGTTTCCGTTACTCTGCTCTTATATCCATATATACCCCCTTAGGTGAGAGGGGTCTCGCCTTGGTTGTGACCCGTTGGAGGTTCTCACATGCGACAAGATAGTAACCCAGATTAATTCAGACTCATAAAAATACTACATAGGAGTCAGGACTAATAGGTTCATGAAATTGGGATCGGGACCTCGTATCTAAGAGTGTTGGCACTATGCGATGCATCAGCGACCCAGTACGATAATGGCGTGCATATAACGATCAACCTTTACATGATGATTTCGCACATGGAAAAGTTGGAGCCAGCGCCCTTGGTAGTGGTAGTAGACTCAGTCTTGTCAGAAGGGGAAGGAGTTACTTTTGAACTATCAGTTATGGGTATCTAAAGCATTGGATTGGGCGACATACCCGTCTTGGCCTCCTGGACGTGCTTGGCAGCGACGGCAGCGATAGAAGAGGAGGCGAAGAAGTCGGCCATTGTAGTGAGTAGGAGTTTGGAAGAGAAGAAGCTAGCTGGGTGAGAGGAGAGGAGAGGAGTTGTTGATGAGTCCAGCTGCTCTCCCACCTCACTTTTTATACTTCTTGAGCATGAGAGCGCTTCATATGCGCTATCGCTGTTCCCTTGACAAAATCCAAGCTACGCATCATTGGCTGGAGCGTTTCGCACCGGATATGGCGGAATTCCATATTGGGCACAGCATACATCCGATCCACAAGCCCAGCGCCACCGTTCCTCCGATTCCGATCCCGGACTCTCGCGCTCCTCTCATGCTATAACCCTTATTTTGTCTCGTAGGCGCCTGGATCGAAGTTTTGGCTCTAGCTCCCGGAGCCCAGGCCAGTAATTTTTCTCGTTTCTCCGAGTTTGTGGCTGGTCACGGTCCGAGTGTGCCATCAAGTCAGGATCCGTAAGCCTGAGTCAACTAGGTATGACAGCGCTCCACTGGACCAAATCAGGGCTATGTGAGTGATGAGCAACCTAAGTACCTTATTCACAGCTTAACCACGTTTGATACTGATTATTGGGGTTATAGTAATTAGTTAGAGCACCGATTAAGTCTGATTTCACCGTAGGAAGGCGGGATACTAAAAATTAGCATGTCCTTTTTGGTAGGATCCAGACTGAGAGTTACCACACTTCATACTGGAGTTCAGTATGTGTACTGAAAATAAGGTGCTTAGTAGATGACATCATAGAACACTTCACACTGAAAACGGTCCGTTTTTGAGAAACGTACTGAATTTCGGTATCTTGCCTTCATACAGTGTTTATCACGATAACAATGGTACCCCACTAAATGTATGCGCATTGCACGCAGTACTCATTTGTATAGCGCCTCGCTACCACAACTCCGCAAAAGCATGGTTTACACAACTCGTGCCTTGTACCCGCGCGGTTCTTGGGGCTCTGATGTGGTAGTCGTCTACCCGTCTCGGCATCCCTGTTTTTTAATTCATATATATGTTGGAGCAAGGTCCCGACCTATGTTTTCTCCGCTTGTCTGGAACGGTCGAGAGTTCTTAGTGTTCTTGGTACAAGGAGGCAATCCTGGCGTCCCCAAGGCACATAATATGATGTGAGAAATAGTGGGTTTCGGGGCACGTCGGGAATAGACTGCTTGCTTTGGTGACAGGAGGCGCCCCAAGTGACTATGAGGGTATCCGGGGCGCGAATGCTCATCTTTGACTAAAATAGGTGACAAGGGTAGGCTCTTCCCCCAACTGTGTCACTGCGGAATCGTACTTCAATCATCTATATGCATTTGATTCGGAATTCTATCGCACCTAAGGTCTCGGGGCGATTTTGATATGCAGACGATGGATCAACGGGCGGTCAGGTAGCAAAAGGTATGTTGGAGAAAGTGACAAACGAGCGCCCTACTTAAGTGTTATCACCAAAATGTTTCCTATCTGAGCAATGGGAACGCATTGATAAAGTGTAGGAGAGCGTCGTATCCACGGAGAAAACCACCTTGAGCTAGTTCTCGAGAGTAAAGTTGCCTAAAAGGGGGTATTTTAAGGTGAAACACTGCCGTCGAAAATTCATGGGCATGCGATGATGGGTGTAGCGAAATATTATCAATCATTCCGAGCCAAGTACGAAAACCAAGAACTGGGGAATACTAGCTAATTCTATCGACCATGCGTAGCCTATGAACTACTTTTCACGGCCGGCAAAAAGTTCTTTGTGAGCTCATCCAACACACGTGCATATACTTCAGACTCCGCAAGATGGTGCTCATCTTCCCCAAACTATAGTGTCTTATCTCACTCGATTCTTCTTAAAACGAGGGAGAACGAGTAGTAGGGTAAATTAGATATTAAAGTGTATATAGGAAGGGGGGGGGGGGTTATGAAGGCAGCAGGCAGCAGGCAAGTGGCGAACTCTGAATCTGATTCCGTGCCCAGTTACCTGGCCCACGATCCCCGCCTAGGCCGATTGCCGTGTCATTCCTAACCCCCCGTTCCCCAGTCAAGTAAATGCAGGGCCGCCAATATTCTGCCCGGGGGTAGGTAGAGTTGTTCTTGCCAATGCACTGACCACACGAACAGAATGATATGGCGCACTAAATCCGTCTATTGCCACCACGTTCAACTTCCATGGCTGATAGCTGAAAGATAATAGGGTCGTGTCACTGAAAGGCTATACTTAAAGCATGTTTGCCCGAAAGTGATTCGACCAATGCCTTCTCCTTCTAATATCAAGGCCAATATAGTGCGCTGTGAATGTTAACGTATTGTCTAATGGGGACAGCGAAGTGGAATAAGTATACGGTGTATCTATCTGTCTATAGGTCCTTGATCTTAGCTTTCTCCTTCTCAGCAATTACCCGTTTAGCATGGACCTCTGTGTAAATTGTTAGTGCATACATCCTGCTCTTAGATAAAATCAAGTACCTTGTCGTTTTACCCAGGCTTCGATAGAGATACCTACAAACACGGTGAAAGCACCTGCCCATTGACCTAATGTGAGTTTGTGGTTGTAGACCACAACTGAGAGGATCATTGTGAAGAGCTTGCGAGTCAAGGTGATCGTTCTGTAAGACCAAGTTAGTTTAAAACCATTGAATCTAATGATTGGACGTACACTAAGGTGAGAGATCCAAAGTGTTGCAGGGTTTCAAAAATGAAGAGCTGCCCGACCGCACCCGTAAACGCGAACTGCATTAGCGGGACAACGCTATCAGGGTGGGTGCGGATGTAATCCATAGCAGAGGCCCATTCAGCTACTCTGCCTGGGCCGGGATGAATGGTCGGGATATGAGGAAGGGGCGCGAACATCAAGAAAACGGTGATGAGTGTCGAAAAGATGTTGATCCAGAGCATCATTTGTTGGCCCGAGATCTTGTAGCGACTGAAAATCTCGTCCTGGGTAGAGTTGACGGCCCCATCCAGTAACAGGTTGATGAGCAAAAGGAAAAGACCAAACAAGCTCGACTCGGCTGCGCCTTTATGCTTAGTGGGAGAGTTGCCCATGTACATAAAGATGGTGATACCGGCGGTCACGGTTGCGACTACAAGGTACTTGTACGGCGCGAACTTGCGTCGGTAAAGCACGACATTCATGAGCATTACCGGAACAAGCTTGCAAGACTTTCCAAGGACCATAGTAGGGTAAGAAATGTGGCCGAGAGCAGCAAAGCCAAATGGAGCGGCGCAGGTGATTAAGAATGCGCATTGCAGGAAACGTCCGAGCAAGACGCGTTTTGGAACGTCCACCGATTTGGGAGAGGCGTGTCCGTTCGCTTTGGCAACCCCATTGGGCTTCGCGGATCCATTTTGTTGAGGGGAAGCCCGTGAGCCAAGTCCAAGCATTTGGGCGAGTGTTTGGCCAGATTTGCGGGTGATGGTCATGTATATTAGCGCTGATATAGCACTGGCCGCACTTTGTGCCGTATTCATCAAGAGGACGGAACGGAAGCGCTCGGGTTTTCCGCCATGAATGTGGGGGAACGGAGTTGATACTGCACAGGAGATGTCAGAAGATGAATTTCAGTCCAAGGAGCCCGAGACTTACGTCGTTCTTGTGCAACTCCCCAGATCTTAGGAAGCGGGGACGTGTCAATCACTTGGATCATTCTGCCTATTTTATAGACTTACAAGGAACATTGAATAGACGCCGGCTACGCAAAGAGCGAGCCTAGTGCATGTCAATACGGTCCCTATCTTCTAAAAATGGTCGAAATACCTTAGAATCGACATCTTGGAAAAGAGCGGGGATCAGTCAAGTAGGGGGAAGCGTGCTACAGAAGGAATCGCGGTTAATTTATATAGCAACTGCTGGCAAAAGCGACGTGGCATTATCCGGTCTAGGTCACGTGTGGCACTGAGCTCAAAAGTCGCCCACCGACTATAAACCGCGGTCCCGGCGCTCGACGATCAGCTTCGCTTCCAGATCCCCTTAGCACAGCTCGTCGCCCGCGGCCAACGTCTGGCATCGCTTGCTCGACTGCAACAATGGCATGTTTCACCCTCTGCCGGCCGATAGCGTGTTTTTAATATTATCTGTTGCAGGCATCGGAAATTGACCAGAAGATTCAAGAGACGCGGACCAAGATCCAGCTTGAGCGCAAGCTGCTCGATGGAACGCGGGCTATGAAGAATGCCACGACCAATCAGGATGTGTTACGACGACTCGATGCTAAAATTCGCGATAGCGAGGCCAGTCTTACTTATTTTGAGGAAACACTTCAAAACCTACAGGCCAGGAAGCGTGGCCCCGACTCTGCAGACGCGCGAGGGGCTGGCCCCGGCGGCTTGCCCCCGACCCCCCGTGGATGGGGCAGTGAACAAAATAGGTCACTGCCACTTCCTCCCGATGACGGCGCGCCAGTTGAAGCTGCACCCAAGAAGAATTATACCAATCTTGGTATGGAGCCATTTAACATATCGCTGCTAATCTATTTACGCATTTGTCTGATTCTCCATTTAGATTTGCTCAAGGCCGACACGCCTCACTCAAATGCTCGGATTACCAAGATGATCCATCTTCTTGAAACTAAGCTTCGGACTGAACAGCAGTACAAACGCGGAACAGAGAAGATGATTCAGCTTTACACCGCAGAGGGTGATAAGAAGAGCCGCATCGAGGCCGAGGGCAAGCGATTCGAAAGCGAGAACAAGATTCAGCTCCTGCAACAAGCTCTGAAGCGTTACAAATCTTTATACATTATGGATGATGAAGAGGATGGTACGTAATGACTTTATTCTGGGATAACCTTAGATCCGATGTTAATTATACCATTTTAGATACCACTGAGGGAGAACACCGCAAAGAGAACTTGAAAAAGCCCATGTCTGGAAAGCTCATGATATCTTTAACTGGAGCGAAGCATCTCGAGCACCCCACCCTCCAAGCTGGCGCCCGTCGCACTTCCAAGACACCCGCCTACGAAACCACTGTTGTCATCAGGATCGAGGGAACTCCGCGTGCCCAATCTCATCCATCACGCACAGACAGGTGGAACGAAGATTTCACAATCGACGTGGACAAGGCGAATGAGATCGAAATCGCATTGTATGATAAAGCCGTTGGGAGTGCCGCGACTCAGCCCTCCACCCCTATCGGCTTCTTATGGATGAGAATTAGTGACATTGTCGAGGCCCAGCGAAGACAGAAGGTCGAAATGGAGGTCGGACAAGGGGGTTGGGTCACGGCCGGCGCTATGGGCGGCGGCTCTATGGGCACAGGGAGGGGCGGTGCAGGTGCCGGGCTGGGTGGGATGAGTGGTGGCGATATGACTATCGCCCCGCTCGCTGGTGCTCCTTCGGGAGGAGCCTCCGCCCAAGAAGGCATCTCAGGCGTTTTTACAGTCGAGCCAGAGGGCGCGATCGCGATGACAGTTAGCTTCGGTAAGCCTGCACTGTTTACTATCCTAAAGTTCTGGTTTAAACGATTATTCAGTCAAGGAGAATGTCCGTAAGCGGCCTTTTGATGGTGTTCCTGGTGGTCTTGGACGCCAAGGCGCCGTTCGTATGCGCAAGGGCGAAGTTCACGAGATGAATGGACATCAGTTTGTCCAGAGGCAATTCTATCAACTCATGCAATGCGCATACTGCAGCGAGTTCTTTGTCAATGCAGGGTACCAGTGCGAGGATTGCCGTTACTGTTGCCACAGGAAGTGCTACCCGAAGGTCGTTACCAAGTGTATTAGCAAAAGCAACGTAGACGATGTGAGTTTTCAGCCCTTCCTACTAACGCAGACGTCACAAACCCGACCTTTGACAGGACCCCGACGATGCCAAGATTAACCACCGAATACCCCATCGATTCGAAACTATGACCAATTTGAGCACAAATTGGTGCTGTCACTGTGGATACATGCTACCGCTTGGCCGGAAGAACTTCAAGAAATGCACGGGTACGCGCTTAATCGTGTAATAGCCGATCAACATTAACTCCGCTATGGTAGAATGCGACCTCACGTGTCATGCTACATGCGCTCATCTTGTCCCGTACTTCTGCGGTATGAGTATGGCGAATGCTAGCGCTCTCATCAACAGTATGCGAGACATCCGCTCCCATCAGCAACATCGCCCGCGCCCCACACATCAGGCTCAGCCCTCATTCTCTCACCAAACTTCCGGCTCTCAGTCCGGCATCACCTACGAGCCGGAAAAGTCGCCTACAAGTCCTACGACCCAGATCGAACAAGGCATGGGTGGGATGAACCTCGGCCGACCGCAAGATGACTATGGTCCAGGGCCTGGACAGCCGCCGAAACCTTCGCCTTATCCACCCGCCAACCAGCCGCTTTATGGCCCTGGAGTCACCCAGGTGCCCTTGCCAGGATCTCCGGGCCCGGCAAAGAGGACCAGTGCTGGAACCGGGTACGATCCTTATGGTGCACCGCCAAACGCATATGGAGTAAGCAATCTTATGCGCATTTACGAACATTTATTGAATGTAAACCTTGTAGCAACCCGCCCCTCCACGTCCAAATAACCTTCCCACTCCAGCTCCACCTCAGCAGCGCCCGGATCCTTATGCCAGGCCACCCCAGCATCCTTCACAACTACCACCCCAACAGCCACAACAATATCAACAGCCACCACCCCCTCAGCAGATCCCTCCCCCCCAACAAGTTGCACCTCCCAAGAAACGCTCGGTTGGGCTGAACGACTTCAACTTCCTAGCTGTCCTGGGTAAAGGCAACTTCGGAAAGGTCATGCTTGCCGAGGAGAAGAAGACCAATGCGCTGTATGCCATCAAGGTGCTGAAAAAGGAGTTTGTGATTGACCACGACGAAGTTGAGAGGTAAGTATGCGTATTTCACCCTTGACAACTACTCTCATATGATTGCTTTGTGTAGCACCCGCTCAGAGAAGCGCGTTTTCCTCGCGGCTGCTCGCGAAAGGCATCCTTTCCTTCTCGGTCTGCACTCTTGCTTCCAGACCGAGACTCGTATTTACTTCGTGATGGAATACGTTTCTGGCGGAGACTTGATGTTACACATTCAACGCAAACAGTTCTCTCTGCGTCAGGCCAAGTTCTACGCCTGCGAAGTTTTGCTGGCCTTGGAGTATTTCCACGCACAGGGGATTATCTACCGGTCCGTACTTCGTCCCGCCGACTTGCCTGCTGATTGACACATTTGTTCAGAGATTTGAAGTTGGATAATATTTTGTTGACTCTTGATGGACACGTGAAGGTTGCCGACTACGGTCTTTGCAAGGAGAATATGGAGTATGGGCAGACCACAAGCACGTTCTGTGGTACACCAGAATTCATGGCCCCCGAGGTTCGTCTATCTTTATGCGGTCCTGAACTTTATCGATATGCTTCCCCGATAGATCTTGCTCGAACAACGCTATGGTCGTGCGGTCGACTGGTGGGCGTTTGGGGTCTTGACCTACGAAATGTTGCTCGGTCAATCGCCTTTCCGCGGTGATGACGAGGATGAAATCTTTGATGCTATTCTGGAGGATGAACCACTATACCCTATTACCATGCCACGCGATGCCGTTTCTATCTTGCAAAGGGTATGTCAAATCAACCCCATGGGACCAATTAACTTACCCAATTACTATCTAGTTATTAACCCGCGATCCAGGCAAGCGGCTTGGTTCCGGTCCCACGGATGCGGAGGAGATCAAGGCCCACCCATTCTTCAACACAGTCAACTTCGATGATGTTCTGAACAAGCGAATTCCTCCCCCATACTATCCCACTATTGTGAGTCCGAATTACTTGGATAAGCAAAGATAACTATGCTCACATAACCCACCAGTCATCCGCTCACGACACGAGTAACTTTGACACGGTACGTATTGATCCGAGGGACACGCGCAACGGTGCTAACAAGTCTGCATTTAGGAATTCACGAGGGAGCAGCCGACTCTTACCCCAGTACACGGCCAGTTGTCGGCTACAGATCAAGCACAATTCCAAGGATTCTCATGGCAAGTGCAACGTTGCAGTCCCGTTCCACCTGTAGATTAACTATATTCGCGCAAACAGGGTTGCCTCTTGGGCCGACATTTAGACGATCTGTACGATTACTTGTTTTCCTAGATTGCGCGTCCCCGTGTCTCCGTTCCCAATTCGATGTTACCCCGCAGCCACAACTGCGATATCTGTTTTTAAATCCCGCTTCTCGGCTTCTGGTTTCTGGTAGTGCTGTGACGACTGTAGTTGAACATTGATTAGTTGATTGCCAATGCTACAAAATTGCAGTACTTGGGCTGAAATTCAAACAGCGGGTGTGCTCGCAAAGGACTAGTTTACGACAGCCAAGATCTACATCGTAGAGGCCCGCCCACCAAGTCGGGAACCAGTGCCTGCTAGTACATCCGCATCCTGTGCCGCACGCTCCTGCTCTCTAACAAGATTATGGAAACTCCCCCAGAGTTGGGCAACGGTATCAAAGCTTTTGCCTGTTCCGCCCAAGTCCTCGAGACGCCGGTTAATCACGTTGCTATTAGAGAGGAGTTCCTCGAAGCTCTATAAAAGGATAAGAATAGTCAAATCCATTCATAAAGCAACAAGATGACGGCTGCTTACGGATGCAATGTCCGCAATGAGCCTTTCACGCTCGCGTTCAAAGAACGAATGGTCATCATGAGGCGTTGTGGTGGACATGGTCAGGGGCGTTAGGAGCTAGCCAAAGTCACGCGTCAACACGTAATCCACAAACCCTCATTTAACCAAACAAACGCGCACGAACTCCCGTCCTCCATCAGATCAACACTATGAGTATCGCATTTCACCCTGCTTCTCCCTCGATCTCGAAAACGAATGATGTGGAGTGGAGGTATTGTCAATAAGCATAGATATTCTACACCATTTAACTGATGAACTCAACATAGGTACGAAATGCGGCGCGATTGCCAGGAAATATTCCCGGGACTGCTGCTTGGCCCTTTCCAAGCTTCAAAAGACCTTGACAAGATGAGAGCGCTTGGTATAACACATGTGTGAGTAGATTCTATTTTCAACTGATGTACGCCACTGAACGCTCGGGTAGTGCGTGTATTCGAGATGTCAAGGAGGCATTCTCGGTCAAACCCCGTTTCCCAGATCAATTGCAATACCTAGTATTGGACGTCGAGGACAACGAGGAGCAGAATCTTATAAGACTTTTTCCTCGGTAAGCTGGGCATCGATCGGTTGTTATGGTTTATTTATCCCGAGATGTTCAACAGGGCCAAGGCCTTCATTGACAACGCCCTTCAAAGCGGTGGCCGTGTTCTCGTCCACTGCAATGGCGGAATCAGTCTCTCACCCTCGTTTGTGATTATGTATGTCATGGAGCGATTCCAGCTCGCTTGGGACGATGCCTTGCAGATGGTGCAGAATAAGCGCTACTGCATATCCCCCAACAATGGATTTATCACTCAGATCAAGGTAAGCTTGCTCCTTCCATTCATTTTCTGCCCTAACCCTTCAACTACCCACAGGAATATGAATCAATCTATAAAGCCCAGCGAGCGATACAGTCCGCTCCAGATGCCTCCCGCCCTGCCCAAACTCGGAGGAAACGCGAAGACGATGATGAAGAAGCAGAAGGGTACGTTGGCCATTGATCCCGTTTTTTTTGAAACATGTACCTAACGCTAAGTCCTTTTGGCCTGGTAGATCCGATACCCGACGTCGGCCTGAACCGACCGAGATGCAGCAGAAAGATGTTGACATGGCTTGAAGCACCTTCATAGGTTCTCTATTCTAGTTACTTTCACGTTCGGTTGGTCTTCGATTATTTTCAAGCTTTCCTTTCTATTCTGTTCCACCCGGTCTCAAAGACTGTTGGGCTGTATTGTACAAATATATATAGTTTTCGATATCCCTTTCACGCACTTTCATCGTCAAATATGACATTATTACCGTCACGGCAGTCAAGACGATGCCCAACAACCAAGGTCTATAGGCGCATACATCGTTCTCATTGGTAATATCGATTGCCAAAACGTTTCGTGCTCATCTACAAAACACCAAGGTATGCCTTCAGATCATCTATCACGTCTTTAGAAAGCCCTTTTCCGATTAAAACAATCTTTCCGTCGCCGGATCCTTTTTCTGAGAGCTCCGTTACATCATACAAGGTCTGAACGCCTTGTAGTATGTACGATGTTCCCTCAGTAGTATTGTATATCCCTTTGCAACGCAAGACCTCCAGTCCAGGGATCCTTTTCTCCCAAAGCACCAAACGGATCCATTCGTCCAGTTTGGATAGTTGTACCTCTGAAAGGGTTGGTACTGGAATTTGAATCGAGGATATACTCTCTAGGTCGTGTTGATGGCAGTCTTCTGCATCGTGGTCGTGGCTATGGTCGTGACCTCCGTCGTGTGTATGCCCATCGACTTGAGTCTCGTTTCCCAATTTGAACGAGTTGTATGCACCCGTGTTGAGAACCTTTGACAAATCCACCCGACCATGTGCCGTTCGTATCAAGGGAGCCGTAAGATTTAGGTTGCGTATTTGTTGTTCTAGGGTTGATATACCGCCCCCATCAGATGAGGCAAGGTCCATCTTATTGACCAGGATGACATCTGCCAAAGCTATTTGTCTGGCCGACGCCATTATCAGTCTTCCCTATCACAATATAGTCAAGAGCGTACCTTCGGCTGGCTGATCTGTTTTCGGACTCTAATTCCTACATGCAAAACCAATCAGCGAATACTCTTTCCAATGGAAAAGCCCCTAACCTTTAAACCAAATACACCATCTACAACGCATATAACACCATCCAACACAATCTCTTCACTAAAATCTTCGTTTAGCCAGAACATCGCCGCGATCGGACCTGCTGGGAGATAAGTAAGAGCATTTCAATGAGGGCGGGGAACAATCACCAGGGTCGGCCAATCCAGTCGTTTCGAGCATGATGTAGTCGAATGCACCCTGCTTCCGCATGAGTTTCTCGATCGCTGCTGCGCCCGAGTCTTTGACGGAACAACAAAGACAGCCGTTGGCAAGTTCTAAGAACTCTGTGGCGAGGGCTGCCGGCTCGTCTGCAGAGGAAACTGAGATCGCACGACCTGTAATGAATGCAGATGTAATTTCGGTTCACGGTCGTGATACGTCAGGTAAGCAGAGTATTCACCTTCGATATCGGCAGTGTCTCCAAATTCATTCATGATAATCGCGACTGCGTGCGCGACGTTAGTGAGCGTAGTGAGTACCCCGGGTTCGGCCACTTACTGCGGTAGCCATGCCTTTCTGTTAGTACGTATCTGTACGGGAAAATGTTAGATGATCAGTGGGGGTGAGACGAGGCAATTGACCAACTTGAGGAATGTCGATTTGCCTGTTTGGAGGTTAGGGTCGTGCCCAGAGGCTAGCTCCACAATATACTTGAAGCTCACCTGAACCCAAGAAGCCTAAGGAATGGCCAGGTTAAGTGGAGGATGCGAGGAATTGATAAATATTCGACCAACCCGTAATGATCGTGAGCGGAACCCTTACCGCTT